>JADRCH010000060.1:7953692-8124453 GCA_019843965.1 Rhynchomys soricoides | reverse complement strand
TCTTCTTCTTCTTCTTCATCTTCTTCCTCCTCCTCCTCCTCCTTCTTCTTCTTTAAACATAACAATAAAGTATAATATGATGAAGAAAAATCTATCATATTGAAGTTGAAAACCTAACAGGAGAAAATGAATCTCAAGACAATGCAGACAAGTCAGAGAACAACATGTTTTCATAGTCAGGAGTCCCACAAACACATTAAGATTATAGAAAATATATATGCAAAGGATATCTTGGGACCGATGTAGGCCCTGTGCTTGCTGTTTCAATCTATTTGAGCACGTATATGATTTACTTAGTGCATTCAGAGAGTTTCCTTCTCCTAGTATTCTCCTTGCCCTGACTTTTACAATGTTTCCACCTCCTCTTCCTTGGGATTCCCTGTGCTCTAAGGATAGAAATTTGATGAGGCCTCCAGCTCCACTTTAAACTTTCTCTTCTCTTCTCTTCTCTTCTCTCTCTCTCTCTCTCTCTCTCTCTCTCTCTCTTTCTATCTCTATCTCTCCATATAATGTCTCACTGTAGTTTTCTGTATATGTTCATATCTGCTTCCAGGGGCAGCCTTTTGATGATAACTAGATAAAGCACAAATCTATGTTTATACCATATTAGAATATCATTAGGAACTGATTTTCTCTTGATTTATTCTCTGTCTCTGTCTCCCTCTCCCTCCCTCTTCTTCTGCCTCTCTCTTCTTCTTTCTCTCTGTCTGTCTCACTCTCTCTCTCAATAAGTTGTAGTCTGTTTAACCTTAGTACTGTGGGCTATCTAGTCTATGGTTCTTGGTTGTCCATGCAGTGTTGAGTATGGAATTTTTCTAATGGAGTGGGCCTTACATCAAATAAGACATTAGTTGACTACTCCTACAAGTTCTGTGCTATTGTCTTAGCATATTGTGCAAGCAGGACAGAAATTAGGTCCAAAGTTTTATAGCTGGATTGGGTCCACACTTCTCTAGAGTACAGTAGTGAAGGTTCCATATATGCACCTGCTCTAATTCTTCATGTACTTCGAGTGAGGTGGATATTGTCCTTGGCAAAAGTCTCCTATTATCATTTAGTAGAGACCAATCATTTTTCTTAGCATCACCTACGATTGTTTGGGGATTTCTGTGGGACCCCTATGGCCAACAATTCAACTGAATGCAACCTAGTCCTGATACTGCAAGATTTATCTGGTTAAAAGGAACACCCAAATAAGATTCCATAGTTCCCATTACTATAAATCCTTATTAGGATTCATTCATAGATTCCAGAATCTGTCACTGTACTAGGTTTCCACACCCATAAAAAGTCCACAATTCCAATTGTCTCTCACTGCACTCCCTGTACTCCCTCCCTCCATCTCTTCTTGCTACCCTACCTGATCCACCATGCTCCCATTCCTACAGGCCCTCAGTAAACCCATAAAATCTCCCCTTTCCAAGGAAATTTTCCTTCCTGAAGACTCCCTTCTCTTTACTTATAGGTAAATATATACCATTTTTGTCTTTCTGAGTCTGGGTTACTGCCTTAGTTAGGGGTTTATTGCTGATAAGAGACACCATGACCAAGGAAACTCTTATAAAGGCAAATATAAAGGGGTTGGCTTACATTTTCAGAGGATAAATCTATTATCATCCTGGGGAGAAGAATTATATCATACAGGTAGCCATGGTGCTGGAGAAGGAGAGGAGAGAGTGTTCTATATCTTGATCTGAAGGCAGCTAGAAGACAGTAGTGAGCCAGGAGCAGGCTCTCATTCCACACAGGAAGGAGATTGAGCATAGGAGTGCTCAAAGCCAGTCTACAAAGGGACACACTTCCTCTACCAAGGCTACACCTCCTTCAATAAGGCCATGCCTCCTAATAGTGTCACTTACCTAGGGCCAATCTTATTCAATCACCAGAGTTACTCAGGATAATTTTACTACAGTTCTACCCATTTCCTGAAAATTTCATTATGAATAACATACTTTAAAAGTCCAAATTTGATTAAATCTGGATGTTTCCATGTGTGTGCCATTGGGAATCACCGTAAAGGGCAGTAAATTAGTAAGAGGCCATGTAAATTAGTTTGGAGCTTTCAACAGGGAGTTGGAACATATTGATATAAGGGATTAAAAGGGCAGTAATAGTACAGTAAAAGTTCAATGGCAAGGAAATGGGAGTAAACTAACATTAAAAATATTTCAAAAATTTATATGGAAAAGTACTACTATAGAAGCTTCCTAAAATATATACAATATATATAGAAAACTTTTAAATAGAGTCATCCTATAATGGAACAACAGAGCTTATTCTAGATTCCACAGGAAAATAAACAAAAGCTCATTGCCTGCTATGGATGACTTCTTTTAGAGTTGTTAGCCAGGGAGGCTCCATAGACACCCAAACAGATGCTATTGGTAATACTCTAAAAATACTCTACAACTTAAAATTTTATTTTAGCAGACCCACCTCTTTGAATCATAGAGCATGGATAAATCAAGCTGTAACATTTCTGGTAGTTTCATTCTCTACTACCTAGTTTTCATAGTGCTGAAAGGTCCAATGAAAGACACATGATGATACTACAGGAGAAAAACAAGGACATATTTTACCCAGATGTGAACTCTAACAGACACAGAAGAGACCAGACAGGGGAGAAATGTACATGAGCACAGTAGTCAAGCTTGAATATAGTGGGACAAAGACTTCCCCATGGGGTAACAAGCTACCCTTTGATTATATAAGGCTAACTGCATAGGAAGTTACCCATATATGACACAGTTATCACGACCAAGAATCTGTGGTTAAACAGAATATTTGTCCTGACAGAGAACCTACCAC
Organism: Rhynchomys soricoides; assembly: GCA_019843965.1. NCBI lineage: Eukaryota > Metazoa > Chordata > Mammalia > Rodentia > Muridae > Rhynchomys > Rhynchomys soricoides. Next base: position 8,121,645 of record JADRCH010000060.1, on the reverse strand, counting down.
AACTGCTCTGTTAATGGACATAGTATTAAATAAACTGGAAGGATCTTAGCAATATATTCATAGATTAATTCCCATCTCTCTCAACCTTTATCATAAAACTTTCTTTCCAGTATATTATTAATAACATAGAGATTCACAACTGAGAGTAAGACACTGAAGAACTCTCAGCCCTAGAGAAACATCCATATCATCCTCACAACACAAGGCATAAGGTTTATTGGAGAAGGGGTGGAGAAAAGAATATAAACCCAATAGAAAGTGGGAAAGGGAAAGAAAACGGTGCGTTTTGGACACATCACTGCAGTTAGTTACATATATGAATCTACATTTGTGGATTTGTGACAATGTGCAGGAAACCTGGCAATTTCAAGCCAGATCAAATGCAAACATAAAGAGATGATGATGAATGACGATTTACCCTGACCTGAGAAGATACTGCCAATTTATAGCTACTGGAGGAGTGAAAGTCTGTTTTATTTAAGGGTATGACCACTGGTAGATTAACCATGCTCCAGTGAAAGGACAGACATCTAAGAGTATGTAGACAGACAATGCAAGCTGAGGCCTGTCTGCTTCAGTTGACATGCAATACATAGCCTATAATCTGCTGTCCCCTCCCCCGCCTCTGTAGCAACACCTCTTCCACCACCAAGCACATCAAGAAGATTCTACACATCTTGTAGGCTGCTAATGATGGGCTCAACAAGATCATCAGAGATCTGAATGGAAACTTTGAGGACGTCTGTCATCATTGTCCTGGGTGCTGGCAAGCTTTCAGTGTTCCTGTGTGGGGGCCTGTAGATGTTTCATTTGTCCCTCAGAGTGCAGCTCCTATTGCTGGTTCTGCTGCTGCTATAATAGAGAAGAAGAAAGACAATAATAAAGAGGACTATGAGGAGTCAGAGGATGACATGAGATTTGAATTGTTTGATTACATATTTGCTCCCCTGTAAATGAAGCCTTTATATGTACTTTTAAAAAGTACATGACCTGCACACATTAGACTTGATGTATTATATAGCATATGTAAGTATAAGATATAGATATAGATGATATAGGTGAAGATGATAGAAATAGAGAAACAGATATGATAGAGATAGAGAGATACATAGTGAGAGGACATAGCGTTGGATTCATAGGTAGGAGAAAGACTGGATCAGAGAGTCCAGAGAGGTTGTGAATAAGACAAAAAGTACATGGAAAGATATTCTGAAAGGATTAATTTAAAAAGAGAAAAAAAAAAAGAAAAACAAAACTTTACTCCTTAAGCACCTACTGAATGAACAAATGCAGTTAATTCTTAAAGTCAAATGTGGTTTAACTAGAGGAGCAGTCACCAATGGCTTTTTGTAATTGATGTGTTTTACATAAAAGCATTTCATCTATTCATGGGCTGCTAACATAAAAGGCATAGCATTTGTGTAGAGAGTACAATTGGCCTGGTAATTTTTCATCACAACTGGAGTCTTTTTATGTTCTGTCAATCAACATAGGGAAGCAGAGAATAGCTGTATCCCTCATCTTTAAAAACCAGATTCATGGGGCCACCGCAGCAGTTAGGAAGACAATGTTAGGAAAGCTTCTGTCTTCCATCACTGAACCTATCGAACAGAAATGATTTTCCTGATGGTAGGCAAATAGCGTTATTAAAGGTAATTGTACAATTTATTCCATAAATGGGGAATTACCAAAAGTATAGAAATCCCATTTGAATTGCAGAGAGTTATCTCTATTCTTACTTTATACAGAAATATAATGCCAGTTTAATTACTTAATCATGAACCAATAACCTTTATCTGATGCACATATTATTTCTTCATTAACATCCAAAATGAAAAGGAGTACATGGTGCTTAATTTACTTAATCTGGAAACTCGAATGAGAGGCTTTTAAAATAGTAAAACACACAAACACGCACACACACACACACACACACACACACACACCACATTAACTCTTACGTCATTCATCATATAAAATAATATTTGAATTTCAATAACACATTAATATCCTTTTATGTTTAGCAGGTTTTGAAATCAAAATAAGGCACTCAATTGTCCACTAAAAAACATTTCTTTATAAAGACTTTAAAACATATAAATATATAGATAGTAAGCACTATCTCTTATTTTCTCTATTACAATATAGTAAAAATTTGAAGAAGCATACAAATTTTTATGTTAAAATATTTCTTTTACTTATTCTAGGTTGAAAAATATTTAATTGATAGTAAAGTTTGTATAAAGTTAAGGCTCAAGGCACATGTGTGATGATTAGACAGACATGTCTTGTACAATGATTGAAACAGATTATTCAGATATTTACCACCTCTATATTCTAGATTGAGGCAGGAGCATCATACTAGAGGCTACAAGCAAAATCTGGCACTTTTGTCTGACTTTTTCCCATTTCTCATTTCCAGAGCCTTGTAAACACTATCTGCATCTACCAATTCAACCTGTTAAGATTCTACACTTACGTGATGCACAGTATTTATCTTTCAGGAACTGGATTACTTCCTTTCCTATGTGCTGTGTAACATTGTTGCTGCAAACAGTTAAATATTTTTTATTTGCATTACTGGTGATGTACAATAATGGGAGTTCCTGATCTTGAGCTATGTGATGATTAAGCTTTGTTACTTATGATATTTACTCTCTCTTACACACACACTGCTTTGCTTCATTTTGATATTGTCCCCAAATTAGGCTACTGGTTTTTGGGGGTAGTTGTAGATTTAATTTTAGGGGGAATTCCATACTCCCACACTGGCTTTTCCTAAGGAATGTACCAACTTTCCTTTCTGCTAGATGTATTCAAATGTCCTCTTTTCCACAAAATAACTAATGACAATCACTTGGGCTTTTGGTAATAACCCTTCTAAGGGCTCACAAAGTATCTCACTGTAGATTAGAGTTGCATTCTCCCAATGATTTGCGATTTTGAGTATTTTGCATACAGTCATTGCATTTGATTTTCATGCATCTCAGATTGCCTGCAAAAGACCTGCAAGGCCAAGAAAGGAGAAAAGATATAAAGGTGGGATTGGGACAAATTGGGAAAAACAAGACTTGTGTAGTGATGCAAGGGAAGCAGAATGAATAATATATAGACACACACAAACTTGTTAAAACAAACACTTAAAAAATTAAAAAGTACTAGAGAAAAATAAAAAGTCAAGAATGAGAAATGTAATCAAGTCTACCAGGTGTAACACAGCATTGGAAATATTTGAGGGAGGCTTAGCAGAGTTTAAACATGGATAGACACTAAATATCTATCTTTGGCATCTGAGCTTCAGTGCACACATATACAGCACAGATTAGTGTGGATGCCAACTGTAATTTAGTAATTTCAACATCTTTCCTGAGAGGCAACTTTTTTTGTTTTATTATACACATTCCTATGACAATGATAATATCACCTGAATCGATCCTAATTAAGGAGATAACATCTAGACTGAGTTTGGGGAGTGTTTCTCCAAAGCACTAGCTTGCCTCTGATATTTTCCTTTAAGTGTTCTCTTCACCTTCATTGGAAAACACAATCAAAGCAGCAGCCCAGGTTTTCTTTTGGCAGACTATAAAACAAAGAAATGACAAAATAACAGAAAAAGTCTTTCACCTCCAGGGACAGAGAGAACACAGCACTCTGACGGTATTTTTATATGTATGCATAAATGCACACACACACACATGCACACGTATTTTCTTGTTTCTTCTTTTAAAAAAAAATGGTGTTTTGAGAGCATACAAAAAATGGGTTGCCCTAGACATGCCTGTATATCATTACATGGTGTACTCCCTCCCTACAGGTTTATTTTTACAGAAAGTGACCAACTTATGTTTATCATGATGTTCATGACAAAAGTAAGATTAATTAGTGTTTCTACAGTTCTAAAGGATATTAAATACTGTCCCTGGGAAATGGAATTGCTATTGTGGAGCACTGCTTTGAACAGTTCGCTACAGCATCGTCAACTGAGTTGTACTTTTCTCTTACTCATGAGTCCCTCAGATCCTTTGCAAAGTTCTCTGCTAGGCATTCTCAGTTTCTCTTTAATTGGTCAGTCACAGAGGTATTACACCGAGCTCTGATGTTGCTTGAATACTTTGCTCTGTTAAGTTCCTCACAACTGCCATTTCCAAATGCTGCAAACAAAATAAAGTTTATATTCTCACTTTAGTATGTTTTTTGGCTCCTGGGTCCCTGTTTTTTATGTTCTAGATATTTATTTATATAACTTTTACTTAAAAAAATAAAATTAACTTGCACAGTATTGAGTTCTGTTATGGCATTTCCAAAACAAAACAAAACAAAACAAAAAATGTGACTTTGATTCTCTTCTGTTAGATTCTTTCCTACCCTCTTGAGGACCCTTGTATCTACCCAACCTTCAGTCCCTTTTTGCTCTCATGTTACATATGTCTTTATTTACAAACCAAGTTTTCTACACCCTTTCCCCTCTTTTGGGTTGATTTTATTTCCTTTTTCCATACACATATCCACACTCACCCCAATTTATATACATATGAATAAATATTGGGAGAAAACATGCAATTTTTATCTTTCTGAGACTTTGTTATATCATTTAGTATATTTTCTAGCTCTATCTGTTTTTCTGCAAAATTCATAATTTTGCTTTTTTTAATAGAAGAATAAAATTCACTTACGTATACACCACATCTTCATTATCCGTTCATCTGTTGACATTTGTGTGACTAATACAGTAATGATCATATGTCTTTCCTTAACATCCATTTCTTGATTCTGAGTTTCTTCTTTTTTCCTCTTCATGAACAGTGATTAGTTTCACAGAAATGTGACCAATTACATGATATAAACAATATAAAAGGGAAAGAATCCACAAAACCTGGATCCATAAAATACATGCAAAAATCTTGTAAGATTAAAGAACAATAATTTTGGTTCCATGGTAACTAACCATCAGGGACTGGGAGACATTGTGGTTAGGAGCTTGCTGTCTGGTAGTGTGGCATAGTAGTGACATTTCTCTTTTTATGTAGCACATACGTGATATATGAGTCTTGTGGGTTGTGGATAGGACTCCTGTAATTAAACACTTCAGTGTTTTGTGTTTGTTTGTGTTTTAAGTGCAACATGAACAATCACATTTAATAGGACAAATACTTCTCTCAGATGAGATTTTGTAAGAATAAATTTCAGGTTAGCCTCACTCTTACTGCTAAGTGTGTTATAAAATAATCTTTTAGTTTTCAGTGCTTTTGGAAACTCACAACTGTGGATGAAGAATCGTGGATCTGTCTGAGGTTCCTCTGTTCGAGAACCAGAACAAGGAGAGAACAGAGACAGAAGGCCAAGTTCTTTAAAGAAGGATTTTGCAGTAATAGGGAAGATGGATTTGTAAGAGTCTGACTGAGAGGTGAGAGCAAAGGAGCCCTCAATCAGTATGTAGAGTGAATGAATAAATACATACATAAATAAATAAATGAAAATAAAAGCATGGCTCTGCTCTCAGGAAGGTAGTTCTTTTACACTTTCTTTTTATTTGGTTATGGATGGGCTATGTTTGTAGTGGTAATAGGTACCATATTTTCTTTTCTTTTTCTTTTTCTTTTTCTTTTTTGATATTTTCTTTATTTACAACTCAAATGTATTTCCCTTTCAAGGTCTCCCCTTCAGAATCCCTTATCCCATCCACCCTCCACCTGCCTCTATGAGGGTGCTCCCCAACCACCCACCTACTCCTGTCTTCCTGCCCTGGCATTCCCCTACCCTGAGGCATTGAACACCTTTAGGCCTAAGGGTCTCTCCTCCCACTGATAACCAACAAGGCCATCCTCTGTTTCTTTGGTTGGTGGTCCAGTACCCAGGAACTCCTGGAGGTCTGGCCTATTGACACTGTTGCTCCCTCCATGGCATTTCAAACCCCCTCAACTCCTTCAGTCACTTCTCCAAATCCTCCATTGGTATTCCCCATGATCAGTCCAATGATTAGCTATGAGCCTCTGCCTCTGTATTTGTCAGGCTCTGGCAGAGCCTCTCTAGAGACAGCCATATGAAGGTAGCATCAGCAAGCACTTCCCCGAAGCCACACATCTGATAGAGGGCTAGGCGAGGATGTGGAGAAAAATGAACACTCCTCCATTGCTGGTAGGATTGCAAACTGGTACAACTACTCTGGAAATCAGTTTAACATACCCTCAGAAATTTGGACATAGTACTACCTGAGGACCAAACTATACCACTCTTGAACATAAACCCAGAAGATGCTCCAAAATGTAATAAGGACATACACTCCACTATGTTCATAGCAGCCTTATATAATAGCCAGAAGCTGGAAACAACCCAGATGTCCTTCAGCAAAGGAATGGATATAGAATATGTGCTACATTTACACAATGGAGTACTCCTCAGCTATTAAAAACAATGACTTCATGAAATTCGTAGGCAAATGGATAGGACTTGAAAATATTATCCTGAGTGAGGTAACTCAGTCACAAAAGAACACAAAGTATGTACTCACTGATTAGTGGATATTAGCCCAAAATTTTGGAATACTCGAGATTCACTTCACATACCATATGGAGCCAAAGAAGAAAGAAGACGAAAATGTTGATGATTCAGTTCTTCTTAGAAGGGGGAACAAAATACTCACAGGAGGAAGTATGGAGACAAAGTGTGGAGCAGAGACTGAAGGAAAGGCCATCCAGAGAATTCCCTATCTGGGGATCCATCAAATATACAGCCACAAAACTAGGTACCTTATCGTTATGATAATAGAGTGGATTTGGCTTACAGATGTCACTGGAGAAGTAGGATATACTAGGTGATTTGAAATTTTGTTTGTTTGCAAGGTTGGGTTTTGTTGAGTTGTTTCTGAATCTACACCCTTTCCTGTTAGAAAACAGATATTCATCTACAGAACAATAATAAAATAAACAAAAACAAACAAACAGAAATAGAATAAAATACACAGAGTTTAAAGAGCCAAAAAAAGCATAACAAAAACAGAGCTGCAGAGATGCACATTTACAACCATGGGAATCCCATAGAAACACAAAACCAGGATCCATAAAACATATTCAAAGACTCTGTAAGATTAAAAAAAAATAATCTAACAAAATATTATGAGTCAAAGAAGCACCAAAGACATATGTGAGTACATTATGTGCTGGTCATGAGGTGTTCATGAATTGTTTGCATCCCCAGTGAGACTCCATTGCAGAGAACTCATTTTTCCTTTGTGAGTGATTGAGTGGTTTTCAGTTGGAGACACCTTCTGTTAGATAGTAGTGTAATGATAGTCTATTAGCTTACTAAGACTTGACTTGATTTGTGTTCCCCACTTTCCTATATTTATTATAATGACATGATTATTACCATTTATTCGGTTAATAAGGTAAATCGTTAACAAAACACAAATGAGTCTTCTGCTCCTGGGATAAACCTAATTAATCAAGATTCGTTAACACATTAATATATTCTTGTATCTTCATAGCTAATGCTAAGTTACAGATTTTATTTTAATGTCTACAGAAAAATATTATTGTGATTTTGTTTTTCTTATGATGACTTTGCCTTGTTCTGAATTGCTGATGGCTAATGTTATTTAAAGAAAATTCTAGTTTTCTGAAAAGGTGTAAGACTCTTTGTTATTGATAAACTCAGTTATTGGGAATGGCACCAGTTTTGATAAAATTTGCTATTATAGAATGAATGTATCTTTGGAATTTCCAGTTCATGTCTGCATATAGTGGTTCAAATGCTTCTTTCTGGAAGTTTTCTACATGCAGATTTGGTAATGATGTCTTCTCTCTCTCTCTCTCTCTCTCTCTCTCTCTCTAAATTATTATATAATCTTGTCACTTTAGGAGTGTGTCAGAGTGGAATCATTTGAATAGTTTGAAAGAGAAATGTACTCATTTAAGTGTTCCACCAGGAACAGTTTTGGCATTTTGACATATACCCTTTAAGGGTGTGCACTGCATTCTGCTCTCAGTTCTCATCAGTACTGTATTCATTAGCTTCACGTTCATTCCACTCTTTCAATGTTGATTTTCAGTTTCTTTTCTTTTTTTTGTTTTCATTCTGGTTTCCTCCTGGTTTAGATATGTGATACCCCAGTTTTTAGTTTAAAGGTTACAAAACCTTTAAAGGTATGGTTTTAGTTTTTCAATTTTTTATTTGCTTGTTGTTTTCTGAGGGAAATGCTTCCAATATGGGCCAGGTCAGAGGTGTTAATTTGAAGCTATCCTGACTCTGACTCTCTAGTCCTGGGGTAAGAGCAACACACTCCCATTTATAGCTCTGTATTTAATTTGAAATGTAGCAACTAGGAGGAAGGAAGAAAAGAGGAATGGGGAGAAAATTGCACTGTAATTTATTTGTGACAATGATAACGTTTGATAATTGTTCATGAGTTTTCCAAGTTTGCCGCATATGTCTAGTCTTTGCTGATTATTACTTTAATTATAATGTCATATTCTCTTGCACAATTTTATGGCAAAAGGGGACAAAGCTGCTCTTTTTTATACCAAAATTACTCCATTTTTGTTAATATATGTTTATTTACAAATAATATTATTACAGTGAGGACAGATAGAGACTTTATTAAGTGTCCTTTGGGTAAGGGACATATAATCCTAATATTCATTGTAATAATTTATTCTAATATATGTACACTTGTTTTACACTGATGAGTATCAAGTCCAAGGTTTCATTCTTGATAAGAAAGCTCTATCCCTTCTCCTATGTGTTCAGGCTTATCAAAATGTATCAAAACTAGAATAGTTTAGTTTCCTGAGAGAAGGTGAATTATTGAGATCAATTATGTACTGAGTTTGATATAGATAGTCACCCACCCCATAGCCAAAAAGCAAATATGATAACTGGAAGAAGTAAGTGTCCCATAACCCCCTTTGAAGGAATGGACTCATGGATTTAAGATCTCCTCTAAGGGATCCCAAATAAACTTTCTACCACTAAGCATCAGCACCATCCTAGGAATTAATAGCAAAACACAAGGTTCTCTTGGGAAATACTCAGCATCCAACCTGCCACATCTGATTTGATGTATATACATATATGTATATACATGTGTATATATATATATATATATACATATATATATATGCCATTAAGTTTAATTGTACTAGAATTTACACTAGCTAAGTTGAAATTTCACAAGAGTTTATGAATTATTTGGTTTTATGTTTTATTATACAAACTACAAACTTTAGGATTACATTCATCCATCTGACAATATTGCAACTCATTCATTTCTTTCTTTATTAAAAATACCTTTCTATTATAAAATTTGGAATAATTTTGTAATAGCAATGCCAGAGTGTTTATTTCAAAGAAAAATATTTCTATTCATCTTTGTTCAAGAAATACAATTTTAGTGTGTTTAGAATTCCAAATTGACACGTTTTTCTATCTTTTATTATATTGTCTTCTGATGTTTATTGTTCTTGAAAATTCAAGTCAAATTATTTTATTTTTTCTACATTTAAATTATTTATGCCCAAAGATTGCTTTTATACTGCTTTCAGATGCTTTCTTAGGATATATCAAAGCATTACAAAAATTATTTGCTTAATATTTCATCTATAGATATTCTTAATATGGATCTTAAATAAAAGATTTCATAAATTTTCCAACTGACCATTTTTATTGCATATATATATATATATATATTTGCTTGCATTGCTGTGATTATTTAGGTATTTATTATCAAATCACACATACCCTATGCTGTAAATCTAAAAATCACAATTTCATATTTAGATTGGCCATGTTAGCCTCCACATGAGAGAAAATTTGATGTGGTTATTTTCTCTTTGTACTTGCCTTATATTCCTTAACATTCAGACCTCTTGAACCTTCCATTTTGCTACAAATTATGGGATTTCAATATTCTTTATCTATAACTTAGTAGTGTGTCCAACTGTGCTCCCAATCACTTTTTCTATCCATCCAGTGTTGGGCAATGTAGGCTGATGTTATTCATATCTTAGCCCTTTTGAAAAGGTCTGCAATTAAACACAGGTAAATACTTGGTATGCTGGCTAAATTTTTTCAACACTTTTACCCAGAAATAGAGTATGAGGGTCATCTGTTTGCTCTGCTCCTCAGCTGTGAGGTCTCTGCTGCTTCAGGACCTGTAATGCAGTTCACTTTGCCATCAGCAATGTGTAAGAGTGCTCAACAACCATCTCTGCATTTGTAATTTCCCTCCTTGACAAAAACCGTTCTACATGGGACTAGAAAATAACTTGCTGATGGTTAATGGCACTGAATTTTTTTTCTATTTGTTTTGCATTCTTGGTGCTGCCTCTGTAAATGATTGTTCAGATAATTGTTCATTTTTCAGCAGATTTGACTAGCTATTTGGTTTTAGTTTTGTTTTGTTTTGACTATTGTTAAAGTTTTAGAATTTCTCATGTATTCTCTATTGCAATCCTTGTCAGATAAATGGCTTACATATGCTTTTTGTGCTTCTCTTTTGGGTCTTTTTTTACTCTGCTAAACATTTCTTCTTCTTTTTTCTTTTTCTTTTGATACCTTATTTACATTTAAAATGGTTCCTCCTTTCCAGATCTTCCCTTTGTAACCTCCTTATTCCCCCCTCCTTCCTCTGCCTATATGGCAGTATTACCCCACACACACCTACTCTCCTCTTCCCTCCTTGGTATTCGCCTATATTGGGGCATCTAACACCCTCAGGCCCAAAGGGCTCTCCTCCCTCTGATGGCTAACAAGCCCCTCCTCTGCCACATATGTGATCAGCACCATGGGTCCCTCCATGTGTATTCTTTGGTTGGTGTTCCAGTCTCCAGGAGCATTGGGAGGTCAGGCCAGTGGACACTGTTGCTCCCTCCATGGGACTGCCAACTTCCTCAGTTCCTTCAGTCTCTTCTCCAACTCCTCCATCTGGGACCTCACACTCAGCCTAATGGTGGCTGTGAAGTGAATCTTGGGTATTTCGAACTTTTGGGCTAATAACCACATATCAGTGAGTATATACCATGTTCATTCTTTTGTGACTGTGTTACCTCATTCAGGATGATATTTTCAAGTTCCATCAATTTACCTAAGAATGTCATGAAGTCATTGTTTTTAATAGCTGAGTAGTATTTCATTGTGTAAATGTACCACATTTTCCATATCCATTCCTCTGTTGAGGGACATCTGGGTTGTTTCCAGTTTCTGGCTATTATAAATATGGCTGCTATGAACATAGTGGAGCATATGTCTTTATTACCAGTTGTACCATCTTCTAGGTATATGCCCAGAGTGGAATAGCTGGGTCTTCAGGTGATATTATGTTCATTTTTCTGAGGGTCCACCAAACTGATTTCCAGAGAGGTTGTATCATCTTGCATTCCCACGAGCAATGGAAGAGTGTTCCTCTTTCTCCACTTCCTTGCCAACATCTGCTGTCACCTGAGTTTTTGATCTTAGCCAGTCTGACTGGTGTGAGGTGGAATCTCAGGGTTGTTTTGATTTGCATTTCCCTGATGACTAAGGATTTTGAACACTTCTTTAGGTGCTTCTCGGCCATTTGGGTTTCCTCAGTTGAGAATTCTCATTTAGCTCTGTTCCCCATTTTTTGATAGGGTTATTTGGATCTCTGGAGTCTAACTTCTTGGATTATTTGTATACCTTGGATATTAGCCCTCTATCAGATGTGAGATTGGTAACGATCTTTTCCCAATCTGTAGGTTGCTGTTTTGTCCTATTTGCAGTGTCCTTTGCCTTACAGAAGCTTTCTAATTTCATGAGGTCCCATTTCAGTTCTTAAATTTTTTTAATTGGTGCAACCTGGTAAGTTTAGTTTTTGTTGTCAGAATTTTTGTGGTTGACTTAAAATGTAACCTATATTAGTTAAGTAGTTCTTCCTGAATTTTATTCTACTATTTTTGTTAAGGATCACTCCATTTTGCAATGCATTTTTTACAAGGTACAAGATGTCAGTTAAATTTCAGCTTTCTTCATATAGAAAGATAGTTTCCCTAACACTATTTATTAAAGAGAATGTCTTTCATTAGATTGATAGTTTCTTCTGTATATCTTCTATTTTTATAAAATCTCTATCATCATGTTCATAGCCACTAATGGGAAAGTCTAGTCAATATTTGTAGCTATCTTACTTCCTAACTAATAATGCATATTTTATATAATTTTATTAGGATTTTGCTTTTGAACTAAAATGTAGAATACCAATCTTAAGTTCTGAAACTGTGTATTACTAACATCATGTTAAATTATATCTCATCTTTCTAATTTGACCTCTAAGAAGGAACATGTAAGGCATTTGGTAAATCTGTGTAAAATGGTAAGCCCAAATTCATCTGATTGTGAAACTTGCCAGCTTTAGTCTCTACGTGTGACAGATCTATGGACATGGACATCACTCAATTTCTGTGGCTATACTTTCTTAAAAGTAATGTTAACTCCATTTCAAATTATATCTGATAAATAAATGAATCCTTCTGACACTGAAGTTTAAAAGTATCCACTTAATACATGAACAATAAAGTCAATTCTATTATTGTTTGTATATATACATATGTGTATATATTTGTATGTGTGCATGCATGTGCATTCTTCTAGAGGCCAGAAGTTGATGTAATCTGTGCTTCTCAATTGCTTTCCACATTGGATTTTCCAAACATGATGTATCATTTATTCTGCTAGTCAAACTGTTCTCAGTCTCCCAAATACAGAGATTACAGATGGGCACAAAATTACTTGGTTATAGAATGAGTCCTGGGAATTTTAACTTGGCTCCTCATGATTTCTTCAACAAACACAAACCATCACCACAAACTCTCTTCTCCTTTCAAAATAATATCTCAATTTTTGACATTTTAATTTTATCCATTTAGTGCTATAATTACTACCTTTATTCTGAACAAATTCTTACATAGATTTAGAAAAAGATTACCCTCAAATTGGCTATAAAAATACCAAGTTCTAAGTAAATATATACAAAGTACTGATGTATAAATTATACATGTCATTGTCTTACATTTTAATGACTATCATACCTACACTCGAACATGGTTTATAATAGTACATACTTAAATCATGAAAAAGATCTTTCTTTTGCAATATAGTTCATAATAGGCCTCTTATCTTTTGAAAATGAAGCAATCCTTTTGATTCTGAGCAGAGAAACTTTTCATACGTTGAACTGATTTGATATCAAAATACATATATTTGAATCTTATTCTTATCATCTTACCCTAATGGTGCTGAAGAAGATAAAATAATTTTCCAAGTTTAGGTCTCATCATTTGAAGATGTAGATAAACATAGCAACCTGATACCATTGCTGTGAAGAATTTATATAGATAATGCACTCAAGCTGCTTGGTAAATATTGCATCATCAACAAATATTAATGACTTTGATTTCCCATAGGTTGCTTTATTATAATGATTGCTAACCTCCTCCCCACCCACAAGTAGCTTAGACCCTAATAAGAGGGAATTTTAGTCAAAAATTAGTCCTATTTATGTGGCAGCAGAGCATAAGCACTCTAGTGGAAGAAGTTCAATGCTTAAATGCACACTAAGCCCAGCAAGCCGTTCCACTTCCTTACTGCTCAATTAAATACACCAGTGTCACACTTGGAACTGTATTAAGTCTGCTCAAAGGCACAGGATGATTTATGAAGTGATGCCCCACTGCTCCAGCAGGAATGCATTTGCATGATAAAAGGGCCATTTGATCCTTACTTAATTTTCAGAGAATTGCTTTCCTTAAGCCTTATTCTTGGCTTGTTTTCATTTGGAAGATTTTTCCCCTAATTTAAGAAGTACCTGTGCTGGTATGATCACATAAAGCAATGGAAGCTTGGTGATATGATGTTTGGAGGAAGGAATGAGTGCAGGGATGGAGGGAAGGAGGGAAAGAAAGAGATTAAATACACTTACACATGCTCTTCATCTGACTGAGATCCAAGATCCATATTTTCTGGATATATTGGAATAGCTTTTTTATCCAGGTGATGGAAAGTATGACTTTGGAATTGGAGGCCAGTCCTATGGAGGATTGGACGGTTTATGTGTCACTAGTTCTTATGTGTCCATGATTCATTTAGACTTATAAGTTACTATTACAAGAAACAAATGTTAATGTCATTCAATTTAGCCTTACTATGAAAAAAGTTACAAAGAAAAACAACCTATGAAACATCCTAATTTGTCCAAATGTTTCTTTCATGACCATTTTTTTAAAGATTTATTTATTTTATTTATATGAGTACACTGTAGCTGTCTTCAGATACACCAGAAAAGGTCATCAGATCCCATTATAGATGGTTGTGAGTCACCACGTGGTTGCTGGGAATTGAACTCAGGACCTCTGGAAGAGCAATCAATGCTTTTAACTGCTGAGCCATCTTTCCAGCCCCCTTTTATGACCATTTTTAATTACCTGTGATAAATGGTACACTCAATGAAGTTTATTCTTTGTACTCTGAAACATCTTCAGGTGTCCCAGAAAGAGTTCATTCACCCTATTCTTCTGTTATTCTAGCCTATAATTCTGCCATCCAGGTTCCACTTCCCCATCCATAGTAGAGTGATCTACCAGGTCAGACTCGGTGGATTCTGAGAGAGGACTAGAGACTGTACACTGGAGGCTTAGAGATCTCAGGTGGAAGGGAGCATAAGGAAAACAGACTGCCTGGAGCCAGCTTTAGTGAGACATCTCATTTTAATGGGAGTAACAAAGGCTATTTAAATCTTTGATGATAAAACTTTGGGAGGTAGTATGGGCTATTGTGGTGAGGGTACATAATTGGTGGAAACTGGGGTGCAGGACATGTCTCTATCATAAGGAGGAATTCCCAATGCTGTTAGATGTGATCTTATAAAGGGAGAGGAAGTTTAACCTGGCTACCAAGCTATGTGGCCAATGGTTGAGAAAGGTTGGGGCACAGGAATATATGCACTGGGATGCACAGACCCATGGCAGAAGCAAAGAGATCCTACTCCTGGGGATCTCAGGATGAAATTTCCAGAGTTTGATCATACAACAACCCCACTCTTGCTCTGAGCCCGCTCTCAACAGTTCCACGGGTCAACATAACCCAAAATCCTGATGACATTGTGTTTTTCTTTTTGGTGACAATATACTTTATTAAACAATTATCACTTTTGTCTACAAAAAAAAAAAGAGATTACACTAATTAGTATTTATTAAATAAGGCAAATTTATTGATAAAGAACACCTGAATATTAACTTTTCCTTATGAGTTAAATGAAGATTTCCTCCATGAAAGAACATTATGATCCCCTTTACTGCAATATTAAGGAATGTCTTCATGATGAATTTTGGTAAGGGGTCCTTAAACTTAGGTGAAATTTAAAGCAGTTAAAGGCATTTGTTATTGCTTTACTAATATGTGTGAAAAAAAGTCAAGAAAATAAAATGAAGAAAAATTTCTTGGTTTCATGTTTTTCTCATTTTGAAGCTACTAGCACTAGACTTGGTATGATGTGTCTATAAATTAGACTTAGTTCATTATTAATTGCTGCTTGTCTTGACCTATTCATTTTTATCCAACATACTTATTCAACAGTCATTTGACTTTAATCCCTTATATTCTGTGGGTTTATATATAGTAATTCCACATTATAAACCATCTAGAATATTAATATGTGTCAAAGAAACATAAACTTTGTCTTTCTTTCAATAGCTACTTTAAGCTACCTATTTATTGAATAGAATTTATAGGCAACAATTCTTATTTTCTAAATGTCATTAACAGTACTCAAATAATTTCAAATTCATTTCATTACAAACATAAATTTTTAAAGTATTTTTACTAATGATTTTGTAAGGGTAACTATAATTCTGAGTACATTCAGAACAATCTCCTACATTTTTATGCAGAAAATCTAAACGTTTATATAAAATTATATATTTAAAATTCAGGGTTCTTTTTTAAAAAAAAAACTAAATAGTTTACCATAAGAAAAATTCTGTTTGAAATGATAGATACATTCTACACTTATAACAAGATCAGAATATATCAACTATCCTAAAGGATTCCATCAATAGTATATGATCTTATGTTTTTATTTATTAAGTAAAATAAATTTATTTTCAATTAATAAAGTCAATAGTTTGTGACTACTTCTTAGTTTGGACAATTTGTCTGAGTTTTATAGGTTTTATGTAATTATGGGTAAATATAACTACCCATGGCTTAGAAATATATTATTATTATTATTATTATTATTATTATTATTATTATTATTATTATATCTACTAGATTTTGTGATATCTAAAGTCTATGGACTGACTTTAAATTTGATTTCAAATTGAAGGTTGTTTTAATGGAAATTACCCCACTCATGTTGAAAGAACTGGCATTATGTATATTGACTTACATAAAATAAGTCAATTCAGACAATTCATTGGCAAGGTAGATAAGCAGAAAAGGAAAGAAAAGCACTCCATCACAGGTATTCTAAACTCTGAGATCTCTGGGTCCCCACAGCATTCATTTGTAACACTTTGGTTTCTACACTAGCACTTTATCAATCAAAGAAAACCAAAGGTTATTTCTTTCAATGCAATATTGACTCTTGAAATTGGTCATAGGGATTGCTTCTAGCTGTTTCTATTCCAACAGTCATTTTCTAAAATTGTGCTTCCTATGAGAAACCCTCCACCTATTTATCTACCATGCATTTTAAGCATCATGCTGTGATCATATTTTAGAAAAATTCAAATTCCTAATCATAAGGTTCCTTCAAAAACATTCATTTTCAAAAAAGATAAATATGAGCATCAATAGGACTCTATAGTTTAAAGCACCTATGCTGGATTAAATGTAGTGACAAAGAAATTCCATTCACTATTTTTATGGGTAATAAAAGCTTTTGGCTTAGCTTTACATCCAGTGTTTCTTGAAGAAACTGTTTGATGACAAAACAAAATGTGCTTGGTGCAGTTGTCAAATGATAATGTCACATAGCTCCAAAACACCAACTCTGCTGTCTCATTCTCATGACTTAAGTGTTTTCAATACAGCTCCCTTTTTCTCTGCTTTCACCCAATGCTTTCATGACATGCTAGCAGGCCTATATCCTATGTGATTTCTGCAATGCTATCAATTGCAATTACACACCAGGATATGGGAACACAAAGAGATAGAAGAATTAGAGAAATTCTCTCCACTGAATACAAGTTCCAGGACTATTTTTAAATTTCCTTGGAAATCTGTTTCTTAAATGGGAATATCATTTGTCCATTGAAACATCAATCATATGGATTCATCTTACTAATGACTGTCTTTGCCTGTTTCTGTACTTCTTAAATGAATACTCCTCTTATTCATAAGTGACTTGCATCTTATTTCTCCAACTTTTACTCTGATTTTCTTCTTGAGTAGGTTCTACTGTGTCTGTGCTATTTTTTTTTTTTTGCTTACTTGTGAGTTCTCACCCAAATTTGACACCTAAGAATGAACTCCTTATTGATGATCTGTAAGACAAAAATGGATCAACAAAAATTAAACAGTGAAGAAATATACTATTCTAGGCTTTAGAAGTAGAAAAGCAACAATGACAAAATGCTGATAGCTATGGTGACAATATATTTTTATCTTCATATATAAATGATAAAGGATATATATTTAAGGCTTTACTTAAATTATAAATTTAAATACAAATATTTAGACGCAAATTTATACTCATTATTTAGTCAGATAAAGGGAGTGCTGGCCATATATTCAATTATATTAATGAATTTTAATTAATAATCAAGTTACTTAAAAGTCTTTTAATTTTGAAAGTTTTACGTATTTACATTACAAACATTGATCACATCAATCCAACACTACTTTCCCCCAGCTTCTCTTCATTCTTCTATTCAATCTTGATCTAAATTTTGCAGTTTCTGCATACTTCCTTCTTTCATTACTTACTTACTTCTTTTGGGAAACTTTAAATTAAAGATATATTTAACATGTTCTCGCACTATTCCCTGGTTCTCAGCCCAATCAGGCTGGCCAGCCATGCGCTGGCGGGCAGTAGCTGACCTGCTTTTATCTCATGGTGCTCTAAAGCTCCATGATCTCTCTACCCAGCTCGCTAAAATCTCACTGGTGGGTCGCTACCATGCCAGCTCCATGCTTCAATACCCCCATGGTCTCTGTGGTGCACATCAGGCAAACCCACACTTTGCTGCTGTACCTTCCTCTCTGGAACCCAGACGAGCCACCACATGAAGGAAAATGCAACACAAACTTAGCTCAGAAACAATGGTAGCTCAATCTTTGGGCGCAACAACTAAAACCTAATCGTATAAGCCTTATCAAAATCTGATTCCTTTGGTGGAGAATCCTTGTGGATCTGCCATGATACCACGAGACTCTAGTAGCTACATCTATCTGCTGTCCTCATTCCAAAAAACCCTCTCTCTCTCTCTTCCCCTCTCTTCTCTCCAACCCAGAAGTCCCTCCTCCTCGCCCAGTGATTATTCATTAGAGGATTGGTTCACAAGAAGTCACATGAGTATGTAACTCACCCCTTGTCTGAAATCCCTCCCAAGAAAGCAGAATTAGAATACAAACAGCCCCAGGGCTATCCACAACACTTACTTATTTTGATATTGACACCACGAGCATATTTGGTACAGCCCATATGCACATGGTTGTCTGGCATTACACTGCATTATGAGTAACCTACCAAGCCCCACATCTCCAAATCAGAATGACTCCTAGGTACAAATATTTTTTAGGCTTAGAGTTAGCAAATAGAGATGTGCTGGAGAATATTAGAAGGGAGGTTAATGAATGAGATGTATGAACACACTGAGTTACTTCTTAGGTTTGAAAAAGGCAGTATCTGGGATTAAACATTTACACTTCTTATTTGACACCACAAGATTTAGGTTTAGATCTCTCAGCAGAGGCAAGACACAGGAACAGTGTCTTTCCAGATGACTGTCTTTCAATAAATGGTTCCAGGTCTTTGAAAAAAGCTTTGCTTGGCTATAAAACTGAAAAGAGTAAAAAATATCTGAGTAACTTGACAGCAACTTTGATAACAGGTCCATTTGTCAAAATAATGGTAATGTGAAAGATTCGCCTTTCCTGACTGGTGGAGAACGTCACAAAAGGCAGCAATATTCTCTACCAGAATGTTTAGCTTCTTGATTTTATCTTCTTCTAAATTATTGTCTCAACTTATGTAATTAATTTCCTGTTGTATAAAATAATAAAACACATGATTGGTATTTCATAATAGAAAGTTACAGAATGTATGACTAATCACAACATGACTTTTTGAAGAGACCCTGGAGAACCTGACTGCTATACAGATGTAGAGGTAGAATCTCATAAATTGTAGTTTAGTTCCAACATGCTTTAAATGTCAGAGAAAAATTTCCTACAGTTATTTTCTAGAGTCAAATATGAAAAGGGTCTTTTAAAATAGGTTTTGGTAAATTATGGCATTTCTCCTCAAAGAAAGAAAAATCACTGTAAAGAGGAAGTCACATTTTTAATTAAATATTTAATATATTTATGTGTGAAGCAAAGATAAAATTTGACAAAGACCTGTATGCTATCATTTGTTATATTTTGTGCTAATTATTATATGCCAATATCAAAGATGTAAATTATCAAAATTTAAAGCAAAGAAATAACCAAATGCATTTATCTCATTCTAACACTCTGTTTTTATCACATACTACCTGAGCTTCAATACAAATAAGGTAGGAAAGTTATTTCTTATTGTTCCTACTCATGTTCTGACTCAGGTTAAAGTTAGAACACTGAATCCAAGTAAACTTCCATGGAGTTACTTAATATCTGCCAAATAGAAAACACTTCTAACTTTAATTTCGATAGGCAGTTCAGAAGCATTATTGTATCACTAGCTCTTCACTCACTGCTGCATGGATAAACTTAAATCACCTGTTTCTAATGTTCAAGACTCTGCTTATCTTCACATAACCTTACTATGCAAGAACCGAGTTTCATACATGAAATAGCATTCCCAAAATACTAGCCAAATGATGTTCATAGCAAACACTAGAACATTGTTTTCTTAATCAAGCACATCCTTCCTTTTTTGTTGAGAAGTTACTTCATTGAGAGTTTAGTTCAAGCACTTTGTTCAGTTTGTTCAAAGGAAATAACTAGATTCTATCTATTTTTCTGAATAATTAGTTCCATTGGAGTCATAAGCTCTCCAACATTAACACCATCATTACTGCTCATTAGTGTCACTGTTTAATCAGTTTGGGGTTTCTTTACATAATTGTAAAGAAACTTGTTAAAAATTGTATGGACAATGACCTTCAGGTACAAAACATGTTAGTCCTTGTTCAAGAGACAAAATTCTTTGGAATGTGTACAGTCCACCCAGGGCAAAGGAAGAGGAGAAGGAGGAGGAGCAGGAGGAGGAAAAGAAGGAGGAGGAGGAGGAGGAGGAGGAGGAGGAGGAGGAGGAGAAGTAAATGACCAGTTGGAAAAGATCCATAGCTTTATATCGGGTGGATAATATTAATAAATATGAAATTAAAAAGAAACATGCTCCCCTTAGCATGCTACAGACTCACCTGGCCATTTAGTAGACCCCTGGTGGAGGCAGCAGGTGTTTCAGGTACAGCTTGCTCTCTGCTATGATGGTAGTCTCATGGACATGTGGAATGGAAAAAGGTTGGAGGTAGATTGTGGAATTTTCAAGTGCATGATTCCAACTCATATCTGTGTACTTATGCACACACTACAGTGCTTTAAGTTGAAATATGTACCAGGGATCCTGCTGACATAAGATTAATGATCTTGTTAGAAAGCTCAGATCAAATAGGGTAAAGGTAAACTTACAAAGTTAGATTGCTGGATCCAGCTTTCTGTGCTTTTATTTATAAGTGTGAGCCTATGAAAGACACTTATAGACCAATGGTAAGCGTAAGAGTTTAATTTAAAAAGACAATTAATGGCCAACCCCAGGCAGACATTAAGTTAGAGGAAAGAGAGTCCCTTCCTGAGTGAGAAAGTGTAGACAGAGCAAGCTATGGGACCACTGAACTGGAATCTTGTGGTCATCTGCAACACACAGTGTCTGCCCACCCTGTTTTCCCCTCATACCGCCTTAGAAGTGATGTATGCATTGGAGGACTGATAATGTTGGTTCAGACGGAGTTTATTTAATGAAAAGATGCTCATACTCCCTTTCATAATACTGGCTGCATCTTTGTGCTGTGCAATTGAATTCCTGTGAGATTCCTCCTGCCCCAAATTGCTTTAGCCACAGTAATATTTATTGTATATTATCACATTCTAAATTACTTTTCCTGTTTCATCTTTCCTTGTCCTTAATCATCAGGCGCCTCATTCTAGTCAGTGGCAATTTCAAGGAGGAGTATCTGTTTTGCATATGGGTATTAAATTGATATTCTTTCAGAATCTGCGCTTCAGGAGAGGCATCCATTCATTTCCTTTTTTATCAGTCGCTCATTCAATATGTGCCTCTTGCAAAGGAGAGCTGGATGAACCACTGAGAGACAAGCTACTATGATAGGCATGCATGTTTCCCTTCAGAGTTGAAAAGCTCAGTCAAGGATGAGGTCTGGCCACTCATTTGGAGAAGCTAGAGTTTTAATGAGATAAAGTGGCTTAAAGAAATGACAAAGCTAGTAAATAGCTAAGCAATCAGTGCAAACCACATTTTCCCCTGTTTTCTCTTTTCTGTGTATTTAAGCAAACTCTGTTCATTAGTGGGAAGATACATATTGTTAGTGTTGTATCAATTTGCTACACCTACAGGAATTATTGCTCCTCAGATTTGGCCTTCCTGTATGTAAAAAACCATGCCAGTTTTAGGGTTATGCAGGGCAAGTTTCAGATTCTGCTTTGTGTGATAACTTTGGGACAATCATACTGTACGCTCTTCAGCCTTTTCTTACACTATATATGGCCTCTATTGGATTTCAAAGCATAAAATGTTTTTTATTTTAAGCTGAGGTTACTGTGCTTTGTAAACATTCTAGTGAACTGGAATTTTATAGTCTCTTCATCCTAACTTATTTTCTGCTGCTATGAAAACATGGCCATCAAGTGCTTAGTTTCTTACCCAAGCTTCAATTTAGAGATTATGTTTTAAGCAGCCTGGTATATAGCCTTGGCCCATCTGACTAGGGATAGTGTGGTAGTTTGAACAGGTATGGCCCTAATAGACTCATGTGTTTCAATGTCTGACCCATGGTGAGTGCACTATCAGGATGTGTAGCCTTGTTAAGAGTAGGTGTGGCCTTGTTGGAGGAAATAGGTCATTGTCAGGGAAGATTTTGAGGTCTCTTATGCTCAAGATTTACCCACTGTAGAAGTGTGTTTCCTACTAGCTGCCTGTGGTTCAAGTATAGAACTTTCAGCTCCTTCTCTAGGACCATGTCTGCCTGCATCTGCATTAATTCCCATCATGATCACAATGGACTAAATCTATGAGACTATAATCTAGCTCCAACTAAGTGTTTCCTTTATAAAGTTCGTTTGGTCATGGTGTCTCTTTACAGTAATAAAACCATAACTAAGACAGATAGTATCACCTACAAAGGGCAGGTAACTGCCAACATCAATTAGCCGCATGCCAAAAGGCCAACCTATTATAGGCAGTTCCACATTTAAGGATTTCCTCTGAGATGTTGGTTCTCTCAATTTGACAATTAACACACTTCCAAACTCTCTGTTGCTAGAAGAAAACAGCCATGTCCTTGGGAAGTTCATTATTCCCCTCTGAAGCTGTTTGGAGTAGTGTTTGAGAAGAGGAGCTCTAGCATTGTGAATGTTCACACTTTTAACTTTGAGGAGCTCTTTTCCACCTAGACTACCACAGATTTCCAAGAAGGCAAAGCCGTAGGAAAAATAGCAGCAGAACTTCCTCATAGAGGACAAGCAAGAGGTAGGCAGATAGCCCCAAGAACCCTTGACACAGATGATCTTCTGACAGCCAGTCTAAGTCTCATTCAACAGCTCAATATCATTACAAGCCAGGAAGGGGTTCTAAATGTGAATGCCAGTTCTAGAATATGCTCATGTACAGCCCTATGAAGAATGTCCATGTCAACAAGAAAGTAATAATCAATTCCACCCCCAAAATGGACTAGCTCAGGAACAAAATATAATAGGGTAGACATGCTAGCTCCTGAGCAAGTTCCCCACAGCAGTTTCTGAACAATTATGTGAATTCTAAGCTAAGGCATTTACAGAAAATACTTCTATTTTGGGTCACATTTCAGATCTGAGGTATCATGTAAAAATTTTTTTGACAACAGCAAGACAACAAAGTATTCATTAATAGAAACAGTAAAGGTCTTATCCTGCTAAGTTAAAATTCTTCAAAGCACATAGAAAAATATGTATGAGTGGGTAGAGTTATCTGTTACTCCATATTTGGTTGTCTAGTTCTTTTAAGATGAAATCAACCCACTTACATCTAGGAATCTGTTGATTTATTACACATAATATAATACATTATATTATGTGCAATATATATAATATCATATAACAGATTATATAATAAAGCATTATATATGTGTATATACATATGTAATAATGTTCTGAAATAATAACTGGTGTATATGTTTTATCTAGTAGATATTTACTTTGTTAAGAACTAAGCAATGTAGGTTCTCTAATTTATGTATCAGAGTCTTTCTTATGGTTATGTTTTCACACAATTTAAGTCCACTTTAGTGCATTCAAAAATGCTTATTTCTCAGAGAATTGTGAAATAGTCATTACTACATGCATTTTATTGCTTAATCCATGGATTATATTGCCAGCTGTCACATACTATGAGTAGTCACAGAGCAATTCCCCTTTCTAATTTTCTATTTATGTATTTCTAAGGCTTAATTGGTTATATAATATTGTACCCTATTAGCTAATACATGTAATAAAATTTAAGTGCAGATAATATACTTAGTTGGTCAAAGAAGTTTTAACTATCCTCTTATTACATTTTTGATTTACATGCTTTGCATTTCAGAACTTCTTTGACTGAATACATGGTTGGCTTTACCTGTAAACAATAGGATGATGACCAAGATAGTGGCCACATTTCATTGTGTCTGGAACATGAGTTTCTATCAGTCATTCCTACTGCTGATCAGTGGCTACTTGTGAAGTGTAGGCCTTTCAGAGAATTCAGGGACACACACATTACATCCCTTGGAGGCAGTGGGATATTTATCTAATTTTGGATTTCCTGAATGTCTTTATACTATAAATAAAGGGTTACTGACTCATTCATTACAGACTTAATAATAGTAGTAATAGACAGCTAATTGTGCTAATACATTTAAATTGGATATGTGCTTAGTGAACTTAGTCCTTTACTATTGGCATGGTTTCAAACTCAATTTAGCTACTGGGATAAAGGGAAGAAACAGCTGGTTTTGTTTAGGTTTGTGTATATATTTTTCTTCTTTTTAATTTGGAAGTAGCCAGTATTCCATGAGACCTAAGGCTGAATCATGGCCTATCCATTTTCCATAACCCCAGGTTAGCTACTATTCTTTGAGAACCTCTTTTCCTATCTATTAAAAAGAACCACAGATCTAGAAGAACAAAGCTTTCCTCAAATTTGCTGCTGTTCTCAGCCCTGTCCAGAAGCCTACTTATTTCAAGCATTAGAGAGGCACATGGAAATATCCCTATTTCACAAGGGAGGGCATTGAATTGCAGACAATAGATAATTTGTTCAATAATACAGCTGGAAATGGAAGAGCATACAAGCCAGTCTATTTGGTCCTACAGCACTTGCAGTTGGTCGTCAGGATAGTGTGCCTATGGAATGAAGCCCACAGTAGTTGTAGATTGCTACCTGAGCTTCTGAATAAAAAGTCACAGCTTAAATGTTGAGTTTGCTTTATCATAAGATGGCTATAAGGTTCTGGATGAGAAGTTCCATTTTGAGAGCATGAATTAATGTCTGGTTTACTAAAGACCTTGTCTCTTTGTCTCCTCTGCTCTATTGTTGCAGTGATGGACTCAAAACAAGTGTGCAGTGAGATGCACTTAACCGCAGTCCTACATCTACATCTGCATCAAGTAGTTCTGTTAGGCTGCTCTCAGTCATGTCATAGAGGTTCACTTGTGCACTTCTGTGTTAAACACTTAGAGAAGATCACGTTGCTTTATAAAAGACTCTCCTATCACGCTGTTTGCAGTTGGTGAACAAAAGATGTCTTTAACTCTGGAGTTATCATACTATCAAGATCAAGGGCACATAACTTCAAAGTATAGCCATGTACATTTTGTGATGTGGAGACCCTTGTTTGAAAGATGTCAACACCTCTTGCTTCACTGCTTCTAGGACAGTCTAACTCAAAGGTCATAGATCGTTATATCAGTGACACATTGTTAGCCTGCTAGTCAGATGTTAGCAGACATGAAGGTCATTGAAGACAAACTTTTCCCATAGAAGCGGTAGTCTGTAAACTTGGGATATCAAGCTGCAAGTCATTCCTTTAATTCAGGATTAGATGCTTCAGTCTTATGTTTTGAAGGAATATGAAACTGATCAACAAATAAAGTAATAGCCTTCAAGGAAAACACACTTTTATCACCAAATGCCGATAGAAGCTAACAAAAAAGGGAATCTCTTTTATCTCATTTCAGAAATGTTTTTAAATATGTCACTCAACAATTAGATGCCAACACCTGGATGAGGGATGTCTCCATAGATAACCTCTCACTGCTGAATCATTTGAAAATCACTGTAACACCAGCTGGATAAACTTATGAGATATTCTGTATGCTCAGTTACCCCATGCTGAAGCCCTGGAGGGAGAGATATTCTAAAGAGAAGCATCATTCCTCTGTATATATCACCCAGACTATCAACATTTTGCCACTTGAAAAATACATGTGTTTAATGAAAATACAAGGGTCTATATCACAGCATGAAGCACATCTCCAAAGACAAGAGGTAAAAGATTTTTGCTCTTACTCTGTCAATGGAATTGACTTCTAAAAAGTTCTGCCAGGACCAGGAACTCTGCTGGGCACTGAAAGTGGGGCACAATATGGCACAAAATCCCAAGATTATTTTCCTTTTTAGAACTGGTAGATCCTCAAGATATCATGTTGTATATCTGGACTATTGTTGTTGGAAACAACTTAGGGCCAAGGTCCTCTTGACTATTAGAAAAAATTATATGTTTATTTCATAGTTAAATGTATCTGTGTCCAGTCTTTGTCTCATGTATACATTCTAAAATGACAATTGACAAGGACAGGAGGAAATGAAAATACCTCATCTGCTTTGCATGGTCAAACTGAAAATTAGTCAATATACCCTTTTCAATTTCTCCTTCCTAGTTTCCTTTAAGATGTTAGGAAACTAAGATTTTAGGCTCATAAGTATGAAGTTACCCAGAGACACTGATTCTGAAGCAAGGGTTCTACTCTCCTCACCTTGAGTAAAACTTGAAAACTGCACAGCACGATTCATATATAGAAAAATGTAAGTGGGAGGGAATATACATCAGAGACTTTACATATGACAAATAAAGGCTAAAAAATTGGCAAACTTGAACTGAAAAACTCTGAGGAACTAGAAAAACTGGAAAGCATAGGAGACTGGAGTGTTTTCATAGCTCCCTCATTTTCTGAGAGCTAATACTGATGTTTTGAGTAGTAAAGTGGGCAACATATTTAAACTTATGTTTTACACATTGAACTATGGTGTTATAAAAGCTACTTTTCATCTTCTTTCCACTTTCTGCCATTCATCTTTCCTCCTTTTCTTCTCTTTCTTCATCAAGTGGGGGCCATGATGCAACAGAAAGATATTAACCACATGAAGATGTTGAACACATGGTGTCTGAGGTACCATCTATACTAGAGAAATCAAAATGTAAAAACTACAGCAACAGTGGAATTATTGTTACACATAAGGCTATGTTTTGTCATTTGACAAACCAGAACTTTCCTAGTTATTTTTAATTGTGCCATTCATTTCATGGTACCTCTGAGATGCAAAACGGAGAAAACATGAAAAACTTTGGAGTCTCATACATTAAGAAGTTTGTCTCGTTTTTTATTTCTTAGGCATTTGTAGCAAATAATTTTAAAATCTTCTCTATGATTCTATGCAAAATAAATATTTTAAAGCTAAAATTATTGATGGAAAATCTCTATTTTTCTGTCTCTCTGTCTCTCTCTGTTTCTGTTTTTCTCACACACACAAACTCATACACACACACACACATCAATGGATATTCTTGTGAAAAGGAAACAAACAATAAAAACAAGCATTAGTCTTTAAGACACTCTTTGGCAAGTGTTGTTCCAATATCTTAATTCCAATCATAAAATTAGGATGGCTTACCTAAATATGGCCCTAAATCACTAGATGTATAGAAACAACATTTGAATATATCATTTCTGAAAATAGGTCATCAAGAATTTCTGTCATACAAGGTTTTCCTTGCCTCTTTCTATCATCTCTATGCTTGCTTTCTAAGAGTTAAGACAAGAGATAGGATCAAGAGGGCATTTCAATGTTATAGATGAAAAGTAAGGCATAAAGTACCAACTGTAAAACACTGCAGGGGAACAAGAGAATAAAATACAGGTGTATGATGTACTTGTTAACTGCTTAATAGAAACAACACAAAAAAATTAATTAAGACTATGGTAGGTACTGAACTAAGGCCAATTTACATGGGAAAATACTAAATTCCCAAACAAATTAAATATCATTTCTTCCTATATGTTAGCTTGTGATTCTGATTCTTAATATTGTGTCTATATAGATATTCTATTAACTGAGAGGCAGAATCAATATGCTTTTGAGTTTTCTAGCAGTTGGAGAATCCTCTGCAGAGTAGAAAAAAAGAGAAGTGTCTTTAGTAGTTGCTGGTTTTCTCTCATTTTTTGTTTCTTTATTTTTCCCTTTAGTATACTTCTCTTTTTAGGTCTCTTAACTACCACTCCATCCAGTGTTACTGACAATATTTATCTTCCTCAGTTCCTATATGGGATAGCAATATTTTTATAATGGAGAAGAAATACAAGGTAAGTGTACATGTCACCTTAATTCTCTGGAAATAGATACAAGATTGGGCTTTCACTTGTCTGTATGATCACATTTTTATATGGAAAAAGATCTAATGTAAGTTGTTTGGCTCTTTGAGAGTTGACAGATGCCATGAGAACAAGGCATAACTGCTATGTTTTCCCTCAATATCCAATAGCATTTAGATCTAAGCTATCATGGAAGAACATTAAACTGATGTTGTATAAAGTAACCACCTTGTTTTATTGCAGAAATGAAGAAGAGCCCTCTCCATCTTTCTTCTGTTGATTTTGGTAAATATGGTATGAGGATGTGTTACCCTCCTTCATTTACACAAAATTGTGGTCACATAAAGCCAAATGCAGATGCTGACACACACCATTCAAACCACTCTTTTTTCTATTCCATTTCTGACTCTCTTTCTCTATCTTATCTGTTAACATGCATTGTATAATTTGTAGTCTTTGCTTCCCCCAAACAACAGTTGGTCCCATCATTGCCTGAGTCTCTATTGTGCTTAAATCCCAAATGTTCTGGGAAGATGAACAACAGGTTCCTTTTACTGAGGAACAACTTGTATATGTGTTTTTGTCTTTCTGGAACTATTAATAATGACACAGTTTCATAGGCAAAGTATGGAATATGGACAATATAGAAAATGAATTATATAATTCTGGTCTTGTAAACCTATGTCCTTCCATAGATCATGTTTGCCTAGACTGTAGGTCATGAATTACATTTTATCCATTCTTGTATCCCCGATGACTACCATCATGTTTGATTCAATAAACATCTGTAGAATGAATGAAAAAAATATTTCTTGAGGTTACCCAGGACTGCCTGAATCTATCTCCCATGCTCTTCGCAAATGACCACATTGGAAATAAAGGTAATTCATACAGAGATCCTCGGTAAAATTTCTTTTCTTTTCTTTTTCTTTATTGCCTTTAAGCAATATCACCAACACAGGAGAATTCTTTTATATCTTATTCAAATACTTGTTTCTGCCAACTGTCAAATCATTCATACCAGAATATCTTTGGTAGTCCTTTCTTCTCCATAGCTCCTAGAGCTGGATTTTCATAAAGTCAAAGAGTACTGCAATCATCGATGCAACCAGAACTTAAGCATACTACTAAGGACAATGTGATGATTAACTTAGATTTACCATGTTCTATGTAGCATCTGACAGTTCATATGAGTTATTTTCTTTATGGTTCCCAGTAGCAGTAGATAATAGTACAAACAATTTCACATCCAAGAAAACCAAGGTTCAGAAAGGTAAAGTAAGAAGTCCAAGATCATAATTCTTACTTGGTAGATCTGAGATCCAAACTGGTTTCTTCCATTCTCCAGAACACATTTTATTTTTCAAATAACAAGGATATTTAGCTTATATTTATTTGTGTTAGGACATTTGTTTCCATTTTATAACTATATCTCTGTAGATATGTTTTCTCACAGATGTCAAAACCCTCTTTCAGATGACTTCTGAAAATAGTACATACAGGCCATCTTTCCTTCTCTGAGCTGACATGTCTGAGTGGGAAATCTAAGAGAATTGTCAGTTATTGAATGGTATGTGCTTTCTTCACTGTTCTATGTGGAGACATTCATTATCCCTTGATCTGAACAAAGGGAGCACCTAATGCTCAAACTCTGCTTTGTCTTCAGCCTCATGCAAGGAATTTAATTCTTGGCTTATTTCAAGAAATATACCAACACATTTTTCAATACTTTAATCCAGAAACATTGCTGGAGAAATTGCTAACCTTGGGTGTCTGGGTCTCATGGGATGTTAAGTTCAACATTTACTAATGAGTTATATTTCACATATCAGTTTATTAATGATTCTGACTCATGCCAAAGAACTCTTCAACATACTGTTCAAACTAGTGCCTGTTAACTCTCTTAACCTGGGACACACACAGAATATTCCACAGCTTGCTATTATTTTGTGAATTATTACTATAAATTTTGATGAACTAGATAAGGCAAGGATCCCTGAAACTGTTTCCAAGGAGGGTAGTGAAATGAAATGGTGATAAAATAACAAACAGGAGAGATGTAATCGCAATATGTAGTATCTTTCAAAGATAAAATATGCATGTCATACATGACACACACAATTAGAGATTATGCACTAAATTAAAGGAAAAAGCACATGTGAATCTGACACCCAAAAAGCATTAAACTGAGTAAAAGGGAGAAGTAAATGAACCATTTCAAATTTAAGCTTATCTCATCCTAAAGCCAAATTTATTCAGCCTTTGTTAATGAGTGACCCACAAATGTGTTCCAGAATCACATCTATTTAATAAGAAAGAGTTCTTTACCATAGTCCTGAAAACTCAATACTCAATTAACATAAAACCAGAGACATCCTCCATTATAGTACATAACCAATCAACACCAAACATTAGTGATACATTTAAATAAGATTTTTTGTTATACCTTTTAAGGTATAATGCTAATTTTTCGAGTTTAATCAAAAAAACTTCCTTGAGATAGTTCATCAGTTACAAAGGGCATCTGGATTTAAGGGTTGGTATTTGGGGCTGCACAGAAGGCTCAGCTCTTAGGGCCAGGTGCTGCTCTTCTGCAAGACCTCAGTTAAGTCCCCGGCCAAAAGCCCCTGTGAGAGTTTATAGGGAAATATCAGCTGTTTGTTTTTTAAGCTGAAGTTCAACTCATAACATTCTGTGTATTTGGTTTGTTTGTATCTTAGTCTTACTATAAAATTCTCACTTCCTGAGGCTTCTTCTGTACTTTAGACTGGAGTTTCATATTCTCTCTTCCTGCCTCAGCCTCTTAAGAGCTATGATTACAACCTTGAGTTGTACTTTTCACTAAGAATTATGAGAATCTCTGGACCCTAGAATCTTTTCTTCATGTTTACTTCTAAAATATATGTTACCTTTTTTGTATGTGCTTTCTGATTAATTTGGAATGAATGCTACACTACTATATATCTCTAACATTTATTTTTACCTATTATATTAATAGGATCTGAAACCCTTTATTTAAATGACCACCTTTTCTTCATATGCTTAACATCATACTGAAAACCAGTTGGACATTTTTGTATAGTTCTCTCTGAGTTCCTTACTGAGTTGCACTGATCTATCTGCCTATCCTAGATCAATGTCACAATCTTGTTTACTGAAAGCCATGAGCTCAGGCTTAAGCAAAATGTGTGTAGATGGATTCCTCTCAATTTGTCATCTTTGTCAGAACTAGGGATTTTGTCTTATTTTCTTAGATTTTCTGTATAAATTTTAAGGCAATATTTTTACATCTGCAAAACTATTTCAGGGAAGTCAATAGGATTTGTATTAAAACTCTGTTTCAATTTCAGATTTGCATCTTTACTTATTTTATTTCTTTCCAAATGTTTTATAGACTTTATCAAACCATCTTATGTCTGCTTTTTTATATTTGCACTTATTTGGCTATTATTGATTTCAGATGTTATAGTATTTTTATTTTAAACATCAACATGCTCACTGCTACTTATAGAATCATGAATGTTTAGTGCTTTATGATATGTTTTGCAATCTTGCTGAATGGACTTATTAGTTCTAGAAATGCCATTTTTCAAATAGGAACAGTCTATTCCTTCTTTTCATTCTGTATGGCTTTTATTTCCTTTTTGGCCTAATGGGCTAGCTAGACTTGGGAATAATAATAAAAAACAGAAGAGTGTGAGCAAAGCTCATTTTCTTGTATTGAATCTTGGTGAGACACATTTGGTTTGTGTTATTAAGTGTAAGATAAATTGCAGGTCTTTTCAGCAAGCTTTAATGGAGACTTCGGCCCTCTCCATTTAATTTTTTTTCTATTTTTACTCTGAAGAATACTGTATCTTGATAAATCTGGAGAGATGTTGTTTTGCCTATAGTATTTTTCCATTTTGATCTGAATATGTGATAGAATACAATGGGTCATTTTGTTGAGCATAGAGTTCAGTGTTGCTGGGAAGTAAAGCTCATTTATTCTTAAAGATAGAACTTTGTGAAAATCGTTTGCTGAAGTCTGTCTTTGACTCAGTTTAGACACCTAGTGTCTTGAGTATATTGGTTTATAGCTTTCTACAGACCAAACTTCTTTACCTAGATTTGACTTTAGATTAACACTAGAGTTCTAATTTAAGCATGTAGATGTTTCATGCTCTCTGTTTTCTGGAAAATATGCTGTGTAGAAATTAACTCATAAACTTGCCAGTGTCTGAAGACTACCGTGTTTGGATTTGTTAATATAAAAAAAATATTAATTTCCTTATCATTACAGGTATGTTCAATGCACATATTTCAGAACACAAGGAGAGTCATTTCATTTTTCCAGTGATAGGTTCATTTCCTCAGATTCATGAAAATGACACATATGTTGTTTCTTGCTGTGTTACCTTAATATCTATTCAAGGTTTGCAGAGTCCATGGCTTTACCCACTGCTACATCCTGATGTGGTATTGATGTCTCTTTCTTATTATTTGAATGACATGTTTCATTATTTTCCTTTCTAATAGCTCTCTGTATTTTAATTTCTTTAAATTACTTCTGCTCACCTTTCTCATTTTTTTTTTCTGCCCACAGACTTCTTTATCTCTTTCTCCATTTTCAACATCCTTGAAGTAGGCATTTGGGGTATTGACTTTATTTTTTTTTTTCTGTTGTAGAGTATATATTTAGTTGTACCAACTAAAACATAATATTTCCTCTCCTCTTCCTCCTCCTCCTCTTCCTCCTTCTTCTGGGGACTTTGTTTTCAGTCTATGAATTACTCAGAATTCCTTAGTTGATAAGGAGCAAGAATACAACTCAATTTTGTAAAACAAGCAAACAAAAAACAAAACAAATATAGGACAACAAAAAACACAAAGCTTTCAGGAATTTGAGTCATTTCTTAACTCAACAAGACCAGAGAAAGAGTTTAACTTCTGAAATATGATTGTGATGGTTTCAAAGCAGACACTATATTAGGAAAAAAACTCCCAATTTCCCTTTCCCTGGTTTACTATGTACAGGCTGAGTTGACTGATTCTGTGGAGAACTGAAGTTTTGAAGCTGATGGAGTACCTGAAAGCATTCAGAAATGTAGGCATCACTCAGAACTTACCTGAAGCTCCAGATCAATGTAAGTGATTAGTCAACTGTTTTGTTTTAGTTTGTTTGTTTTGTTTTTGTTGTCATTTTTTAAATCAAAATGACAGAAACACAGAGTTATCTGGGAAGAGGAAAACTAAATAAGGAATAATTTTCATTAAATTGTCCTGTGGGAATATTTGTGTGGGATTTTCATGATCGGTAATTGATGAAGGAAGGACCATACCAACGTGTGCAGTACCATCATTGAGCAGGTATAAGTACCAGACAGGGGAAGCAAGATACTGATAGAATATATCTTGACAGGTTTCACAACGAGATTGAAAAAATCTTGCCCAAAAATAATGATAAATGCCTCTGACTGATTCATACCTGGCTTCAGCCTTGCCAGAATCTATTTACACCCCCTATTTAAGATGCATGAACTACCACTTCCACTTTCATTTCTATAAGCCTGACTCTGATACCTACACCTGGCAGCTTAACCACTTGAATTGACCAGGAAACTCTTGAATCACAACTTGGTTTAGAGAGCTGGAATTTAGGCTCTGACCCACCACTAATATGGACATGACCTTTAAGATTTTAGATAAATAATAATAAGATTGCAAAACTTGATTTGTGTGTGTAACAAATTAACCTCAGTGTCTCTGGGAAATACATAAGTGGTAACTTACATTTGTATTAGGGACCTATTATTTGAAATTATTTTTATCTCTTCTATTGAACTCTATTTTCTTAGCTATAAGAATATTTTCTTGTTAAACCTTTGATTTTTGCTGTGGCAACATATTGCTTATCAGTGGGCAGAAAGGATATGCAGATAAATAAATGTAATGAAACTCAGCCAACATTGTTGAATTTTATGTCTTCTAGTTCCACTTATCTGATGAGGTGGTAACTATTTGAGTGGAAGTCATTTAATCCCTGCCCCCCCCCAAAGTATTGTACACTATTCTTTCAGCCATTGCCCATTATAGTATAAAATATTTTAGCATTGTACTGGCTAGTTTTGTATGTCAACTTGACACAAGCTGGAGTTATCAGGAGAAAGGAGTTTAGGTTGAGAAAGTGCCTCCATGAGATCCAGCTGCAAGGCATTTTCTCAATTAGTGATCAAGGGGGAAGGGTCCCTTGTGGGTGGTACCATCTGTGGGCTGGTAGTCTTGGGCTTTATAAGAAAGCCAGCTGAGCAAGCCAGGAGAAGCAAGAAATCCAGAAAGCAGCATTCCTCCATGGCCTCTGCATCAGCTCCTGCTCCTTGACCTGCTTGAGTTCCAGTCCTGACTTCCTGTTATGATGAACAGCAGCATCGAAATGTAAGCTCAATAAACCGTTTCCTCCCCAACTTGCATCTTGGTCATGATGGTTGTGCAGGAATAGAAACCCTGAGTAAGACAAATTGGTAACAGCATAGTAGGGTATTCTTGTGACAACCATGATTTGGGGAGGACTGTGGAAGGACTTTGGAACTTTGGGCTGCTGCTCTGTGGGATGTTGTGTAGGAGCTTGGAAGATAATGTTGAGAACAGTGCAGAAGATGGAGGCCTGGCTTGTGAAATTTCAGAGGGAAGATTAAAGACTCTTATCAGGGCCATTGCTGTTTTGACTGTGAAGATTCTGTGGTTTTGGTTAGCTAGGGCTCGAGGATCAGCTGTGAATTACAAGATACCAGAACTACTAAAGCAAAACTATTGCATGGCTGGGACTATTGATGCTGGTTGGCTGGAACTTGGAAATTGACAGTGATTGAGAGGAGACCAGTATCATTGAGGTAAAATCTTCTGTGAAGTGTTTTCTGAGAGCACAGAGGCTGCAATCCAGAGATAGCCAGGTTTGTAGTTTGTGCTGTGGCTCGATTTGGTAATGTGTAAGAGTCACCCAGGTGGTACTGGTTTTGAAGGCATGAAAGAGTCATGAAGAGCAGCTGAGGCCTGGGTACTGTTGAGAGGCTGCGGAAGGCCATTGGTGAAGGTGCAGCCTCAGTTGCAATTTATGGCCCAGGACTAAAGAGGTCACACATAAAAGTTGAGGCTGAGTGCTGTGAGAGTCCTCAGAAGGCCATTGGTGTAGGTACAACCTCAATTGCAGTTGATGGCCCAGGACTGAAGGGGTCATGGAGGGGAGTTGAGGCTTGGAGTTGAGGGAGAGCTTATGGAAGGCTGTTGGTAACGCCTAGTTGCAGCAGAAGACAGCAGTGTTTTGGAGATGCCAGTACTGTGAGATGACCACCCAGAACAGCAGCAGCAGTGGAGTATAGGCATCTAGAACCTAGAAGACAAGGCATGTGCTAGAAAGGGCAGAGCTGGAGAAGTGAATCAAGCCCTTGGAGGAGTGCAGAAGATCGTGAGTGGATCCTAGACACTGGACGGGTGGAGGTTGGTTTTCCTTTTGATTGTGACTGTGCCTTGATATAGTTTCCCTCCTGAAGGAAGAGGGTATTTTAGTAAAGCACACAGTTAAGAGACTTTGAATTTTTAAAAGACTTTGATTTTTAAGAAATTGGATGTTTAAAAAGGACTGAAATGTTAATATGTAAGAATTTGCAAAGACTGTGGAACTTTTAAAGTTATTTAGATCTTGGGGATGAATAAAAAAGTAAGGGTCTAGGCTTAATGGTGATGTGTTTGTGTGTCAAGTTGACAAGGGGTCAACTGTACTGGCTAGTTTTGTGTGTCAACTTGACACAAGCTGGAGTTATCAGAGAGAAAGAAGTTTCAGTTGAGAAAATGCCTCTGTGAGATCCAGGTGTAAGGCATTTTTTCAATTAGTGATCAAGGGGGATGGGTCTCTTGTGGGTGGTACTATCTGTGGGCTGGTAGTCTTGGACTCTATAAGAAAGCCAGAAGAAGCAAGAAAGCAGCATTCCTCCATGGCCTCTGTATCAGCTCCTGCTCCTTGAGCTGCTTGAGTTCCAGTATTGACTTCCTTTCATGATGAACAGCAGCATGGAAGTGTAAGCTCAATAAACCCTTTCTTCCCCAACTTGCATCTTGGTCATGATGTTCGTGCAGGAATAGAATCCCTGACTAAGACAACCATCAACCATGTTAACCTTGCTAAAATATATATTTTGCCAATATCGAAAAAATCACCTGATGATTCTCAATAGTCTTTCTATAGAGAAAATTGATCAATTAATCAATCAGTCAATTTGAAAACTTCCACCTCAGTTCTGGAAGGAGCTCAGTGGTTAAAAGCAGTGGCTCCTCTTGTACAGAAACTTAGTTCAGTTCCCAACCGTCACATGGAAACTAATAAACTTATGAAACTCCATTTCCAAGCAGTCTGATATTCCCTTTCACCCTCTGCTTTTACTACATGAATTGTGTGCATTTACACCCATGTACATAAAAATATCAAATTAAAAAGAAATCCTCTCAGTCCTCTCACTAGTAAACAACAGGAATGAGATAGATCATTCCAGAGTTGCAGAGTATGGCCAAGATCAATGGCCTGAGGTAGTGTAGCAAGTTTTTGTTGTTGTTCACACAG
The DNA here is from genome assembly GCA_019843965.1 of Rhynchomys soricoides. Taxonomy (NCBI): domain Eukaryota; kingdom Metazoa; phylum Chordata; class Mammalia; order Rodentia; family Muridae; genus Rhynchomys; species Rhynchomys soricoides. The sequence goes on along the minus strand of JADRCH010000060.1, from coordinate 8,084,999 downwards.
TGTTGTTCACTTCATCCCCAAATAACAGTGCTAATCTCTGTAGAGATGCTGTCAATTGGTTTTCTCCACTGTCTTTGTAAACCAACACCATGCCAAGTCTATCATGCATTGGTTATTTTTTTATTATGGACAATGCGAACACAGAGGAAAACTGGGAACTTAAAGAAGTCGTTCATAACATTAGTTAACAAGGGAAGAAATTAGACCTGGACAGTGCATGTTATTTCCTACCAGTTCAGAAAGCAAACAGCAACAATGTCCTCCTTGAAACTCATTATGTTAACGAATGAAATATATTCCTGATTACATAGACTGATATATTTGATTATGAATGGTGATCAGTTTGTGATGACTGGAATTAAAGAAAAGAACAACAGACATGGAATGACTCAGTTTTGCCTATGTCCCTGTTACCTTTATCTATTGCTTCAGGAATTTCTGTCTTGTAAATAAAAATGTTGATTTCTTATCAGTTGTCCTCATCTGGTAGGAATCTCATCCCCTAGAACAGCAACATTTCATAGAAAGTCCCTAATGTGTACAGAGAGCCATGGTTAAGGATAGCAGAATTCACTTTGTACATGTACTCAGACAGAAGATTTTTCCATTCAACAAAAGCACATGTGTACCAACATTTTACACAATGTGAACTCTGGTCCAATTTTATTCAACTCATTAAAATGTAAAAAATACATGCTGCAGATACATGAAAGTTAAAAGATTTCACATTGAACATGTCCACATTGTTAACATTTATAGTTAGTGGAAAACATATCATAAGACAGACCTTGATATCCCATAACCAGTAAGTATCTGACCACAAATCTTCACAGATTTAGAAAAAGCATACAAATCACCTATTAAGGGAGATTTTCACCTGATTAAAAACAGAAGAAGTTCTGTGTGTTCTTGGAGCACAGTCCTAGAAGTTACAGTTGTGACTGTGACAACTGAGGACTGGGGTATGGTAGGAATGAGTGCATGGTGACATCCTGACATATGTCAGCCAAATGAGTTACTGTTTCTTCTCAGTGGCAGATATAGGAGCTGTCCAGCCATCTTGACAGAGTACAGGCCAGGAGAGAATTTCTGCACAGATTTTGTATGGTTGCTTCTGAGATTCAAGTACTATCAATCCGTGTCTTTTTGGTTCATTTGGCCATGATAAACCAAAATGTGTGTGTAAAGTTGCTGAGGCGGTCAATAGACAGATTCCCATCTGGTCTCTTTCTTAGAAAGCTTTCTGTCTCATCACCCTTTTCTAAAACAAACTGAAAAGAGAGTTTCAGCTGAGTGGTTTTGTTGTTGTTTTTGTTAGTTTTCCTCTGCATTTACTTTTCATTTTCCCCACATCCCCCATTTCTGCTACTTTATAATTATCCCAAATTATAGATTCTTCCTTATGAGTAAAATAATAAACTGGAAATAAATAGCCATACTTACACACCTAGGCAATATATATTTAATTTATCAAATAAGAATATAAACATTTCTTCTTAATAATGCTGAATTATCTAAAAGTAGTATATAGGCAATACATATCTCTCTTGTTATCAACATTGGGATTTGATGAAACTGACTGAAAGGCATATTTTCTGCAAGGTATAAGGCATAGTGCTTGACTACTCATGCATTAGCAGTAGAGAGTCTGTGCTGAATACCGATCTTTAGCTTATTGTCTAGACAATATCAGTTACTTTTTGTAACTTTGTATCTTGTTTTCTTATATAAGCAACAGTGAAATAAATACAAATACTGGAAGTTTGGTGTAAAGAATTATAAGATGCAACACCTACGGATTGTATTTAAATAATTACAAGGGGAAAAATGAAGAGATTTTTAAGGACCAGAAATGGTTCATTAATAGTGGCATTGACACTGTAGATTCTCAAGAAATGAAAGGCAAATCTGTACTAATACTGCCTCGCAACAGGGAATCAAGTAAGACAAGAACCACTTTAATGTCACAGCTATTAATGTCCCAAAAATACCTAAACAGAAAAATTACTGAGTGAGCAGTGCAGACCAGAAGATAGAATCTTGATGAGGGACAATGCTTCCAGGTTATTATAATCTAAAGACTGAATTTACAGGAATAGAAATGTCAATCTGGATGCAAGACTTGGAACACAACTTTACACACTCTGTCATCAACATGTCATCCCACTAAATATTAGAAAAACATATTTTAATTGAAAAATGAAAAGTACAAATGTAGACTACTGATTGACCACTCTTGGCAACACTGGGAATCACAATATCCCTAAAATGTATTTTAAGGCTCTTTACTCTTGAGCTCTACTACCATGGAAAGGAGTCCAGGCCTAACACTGCCTATGGCAGGAACTTGAAGCTGGATGGCCCAGAGTCTTAGGGTTGAACCTACCCAAACCAAACCAAATTAAAACAAAACAAAACTCAATGAAACTATTCCTAATGATATTCTGCTATAATCATAGGATAAGGGATAAGTATCCATGCCTAGTCCAATCATCATCAGAGAGTCTTGCTCCAGCAAGACTTTATAGGAGCAGATACAGATACTCAATGACAAACATTAGGCTGAGTTCAAGAAACCCCTCAGAAGAAGTAGAAGAAGAATTGTAGGAGCCAGAGTGATCAAAGACTACAGAACAGGCCCATAGAATCAACTAAGCAGAGATCACGGGGGTTCCCCGACTAAATCTGGAATCATAACACCTGCAAGGGCATATGCTAGGTCCTCTGCATACATGCTGGTTTTGGTTAGCATGGGAGTGTTGTGGGACTCTTAATGGTGTATGTGAAGGTGTCTCACTCTTTTACTTGCTCCTACTAGGTTGGCTTGTCCAGTCTTGATAGGAGGATTTATGTCTAGGCTTGCTGCATCTTGTTATGCTGCACTCAGTTGATATCCCTGGGATGCCTGCTCTTTTCTGAAAGGAAACAGCAGATCTGGAGGAGAGGGGAGGTGGTAGGAATGGGAGGAGTGGAGGAAGGCCAGGCTGCACTCAGGACATATTGTATGAGAGAAGAAAAGAGAAAAATAAAAAAGGAAAACATTCTTTGTACACTATAAGGCACATTTAAGTAATGGGAAAACTGAGATTAAATAATATATATGGTGTACATGAAAGATCCAGTTCTATACTATTCCCTCATTAAAACTAAATAACTTGATGTTCAAAAAGAAGTAATCATCAAACAAAAATTTGAGCAGCATTACAAAAAACTCTCACCATAATGATGTGGTATAGAACCTACATTTAAGAACATCCTATTATTGTTAACAATCCGTATCCAATTGTTCTCTTAATAGATTTAGAAATATCCTGAATAAGTGGCACACCAATTAAGTTTCACATTCAGGAAATTATGTGTGAATGACTGAAGTTATAGAAATGTGGAGGATGATGGTTGACTTGATTGTTTTTCACTGAAAGAAAGTCACTTCATATCATTTGTGTGCCATTCACAAGCCTCTTGGCTTTAGAAAATTATGTCACATGCCTAAGGCTAACTTGTCTCATTTATTGGAAAAATCCATTGAGAAGAGCAACCTACATAATGCATGCAAAAGTACTTTGTAAGACACAATACAAATTTCAGTTATTAATGACAAACTCAGCATAGTCTGAATAGGGGAAGCTTTCAGCTTCTCTTTCTAAATCATTCATATTCTTTGCAGTCAGAACCTGAGACAAAAACAACCCAGTGTTTTATTAAACATGAGGATCGCAATATTCTCTTTCAGAGTCAATGTACAGACATACTTGACTACCTATTAGTTTAAAGAAAAATGTAGGCATTAGCAGCTCATTTTGGTTGTAAAATTGGTTACTTAACATAGAACCACACTCTAATTTGCAGGATGTTTATCACAATTTAGTGGCTTGTCGACAATCACCTCCTTTTTAGAAATTTATCGCTCTCTTTTACACTAGCTGTATAATATTAGCCATAAATCCACAAGTACTATTATGCCTTTTTCAATTGATTAAACTGAAATCATGGATACAAATTAAATGTGGCTGATTACATTTCATTGCTGACCCATATCACATAATTTATGTGGAATACATTTAAAATGGGAAGAAGTACTTAGAACATTTGAGAAGAAGTAAATCCACACTATGTCCTTGAATATTATCTCTTGTTTACACTTTAGTTTCTCTCTGAAATATCACATGAAATAGATAAAGCACTTTAGAAGTTAAATGTTCTCTGTAGATGGGAATCTGTTATATTAGTGGTACCTGACACATGGTAGTCAATAATTGGCAAATAGTTTGCATTTATTTCTGTGTTTCTATAGGAAAGAACCAGTTTATAACATAGTGATCTAAAGCAGCCCATGTTTTGCTACACCATCTTGTAAGTCAGAGGTTTACAATGAGTTTTGCTTTAATAAATCAGGGTGCTATCAGAGTGAATTATTATTATCATCATCATTATTGTTGTTGTTGTTGTTGCTGTTGCTGTTACTTTGAAATGTTTATTTGGGTAATTAATTTTGTAATATAATGACATACTCAATTCAGGTTGTAAAATTTCATTTTTTTTACCACAGACATTTTAAAATTCAGTTCTAAATCTGTGAGTATATTTTAAAGAAATATCTAATGTTAGAATTTCTAGTAGATACTACATATACTACATGTATAACATAGGGTTTATTTCCAGCATATTTATATTTCATAAAATTTTCCCCCACCTGATGAATTTACTGAATGAGGCAGAGGCAGGAGGATCATGAGTTCCAGGCTAGTCTGAGCTGTACATATAAGCCAGGAGGTGGTGATACATGCCTTTAATCTCAGCACTCAGAGGAAAGAGATAGGCAGAGTGAACTCTTAATAGAGGTTATAAGGGAAATCCCTTTCCTACATTTTCTAGGTTCTAGAGGATCTGTGGTTTCTCTATAAATGTATATAAACATATTATATACATATATTATTTCCTCTATCTGTATAAACACACATATACATATGTTCATTATATATACTAATTATGTATTATATATTTAATAACTATATAATATATACAATCAATAATTAGTTATTTAATTTATTAGTTTGAGAAAGAATCTCCCCACGCATTCCAACCTGGACTCCAACTAAAAGCAATTCTCCAACCTCAGCAACTCCCAAGTACTGAGACTAAAATCATGACCCATCTTGTATCTTTTAGGGAATCTATACTTATCAATCTACAGATCATCATGGTGGATGTTCAAATCTTAGCTTCTGCTTCCATTGTTGTGTGCTTTTTTGTGTCTTTGTTTCTTCCCCCTTAAAAGGACAGCAAAAAAATATTGTGCATACCTTGATAATCTTTAAAAATATTGTTGTGTCAAGATACTTTACAGTAGGAATAATGTCCTTAGGGCAAGATGCCACCCATCAGAGGGTTCATCTTGTGAGGATCCAATTAATTAAAAAGATAAAACTTAAGTTAAAAGGTGTTCTCTGCTCCTCAAAAGAAGCTTGCTGAGAAAATATTTCCTTGGGGATAATATATAGAAGGTGAGAAGGCTGAGATTCACAGGAGTCAGGCTACAACTCAAACTGGGCAAGTGAATTTAACAATGTTGCATATGTTGTTAACATTGTACTGATTTTGAAGTCAATAAAGATCCAAAACTGAGTATGTCACTGAAAGAAACATATGTCGAGTTCTGAATACCTATAGGGAGGCCCTGGGAGGCCATTCAGGTGAAACCTCAGTTGCAATTGATATTCGAGATTATTGGAGATGCAAGGTCCATGGGCTATTCACAAAGGTGAGCTCCTGGTGTAAAATAGAATGGTCTTAGCCAAAATACCATCAAATGGGAGATACAACCTGTACAGACTACCTCCAGTAGATAGGCAAGGCCCCCAGTTGAGGGATGGGACTACCCACACAGCTCAAAATTTTTAACTCAGAAATGTTCCTGTTCAAAGAAAATACAGAGATAAAAACTGGCACAGAGACTGCCCATACGAGTGATCCATCCCATTTGCAGACACCAAACCCCTACACTATTGCTGATGCCAAGAAGTGCTTTGCTGACAGGAGACTGATATGGCTGTTCTCTGAGAGTTTCTACCAGCAACTGACCAATACAGATGCAAATACTCACGGTCAACTATGGGACTGAGCCTGGGAACCCCAATGGAAGAGCTAGGGTAAGGAATGAAGGAGCTAAAGGGGATTGAAACCCCATAGAAAGAAAATATCAACTAACTGGACCACCCAGAGCTCCCAGGGACTAAACCACCAACCAAAAAGTATAAATGGAGGGAGCCATGACCCCAGATACTTATGTAGCAGAGTGTGGACTTATCTGACATCAATGTGAGGGGTGGCCCTTGGTCCTGTGGAAGGTTGATGGCTCAGCATAAGGGAATGCTAGAGAGGTGAGGCAGGAATGGATGAGTTGATAGAGAAGCACCCTCATAGAAGCAAAGGGGATGCAAGAGAGGGGGTAAAGGATGGAGGGTTCATGGAAGGGTAACTGGGAAGGGGGATATCATTTGAAATGTAAATGAATAAAATGACTAATAAAAATAGAATAAGAAAGTAGTGGGTGTACTCTATGTGGTAGACTCAGAAAGGTGGAGCTACCCAAGTCCTTTTAGAGTTCAAGTTTTATTATGATGCTAGATAGGATTTTGGCATATCAAAATTTGGTAATGTTCATATGAAAATTTCATTTTATTTGATCCAATAATTTATTTGCTGTGCATCTGTTATTTACTGTGTTAGAAGTATGTTACTACTATGTTAGAAGTATGTAACTTGTTTTTAATTTTGTAGGAGCCCACAATTAAGAACCTGACTCTATTGGGATTTTCAAAGACTAAGATCTCTTTCAAATTGGACTATATTTTACATTATGAGATAGATAAATATGAACTTTTAGAGAAGAAGAATTTTAAAGATATTTTCCATAATTGTATACATTAAATATTTTCTTTTTTGAAAGATAACACATTTAGATGGCTTGGTGATCAGATATGAAAACTGTTTGATAATGAGCCATTTTCTGCCTACCATATGTCTGAAAGAAGAGCTAGAGAGACTGGACATGTACAGCAAAACAGAATTTGATGTAGATGACAGTGTTGCTGCACATGGGATCTTTTTATTTTTTTTAATTAATTTTTCATACTTTATTTACATTTCAAATGTTTCCCCCTTTCCAGCTCTCCCCTTTGGAACCTCCCCATTTCCCCCTTGCCACTATAGGGGTATTTTCCCACCCACCCACTCTTGTCGTCCCTCCTTGGCATTCTCCTATACTGGGGGATCTAACACCCTCAGGCCCAAGGGCCTCTCTTCCCCCTGATAGCTAACAAGATCCTCCTCTGCAGCATATGTAGCCAGCACCATAGGTCCCTCCATGTGTATTCATTGGTTGGTGGATCAGTCTCCAGGAGTATCAGGGGGTCAGGCCAGTTACCACTGTTGCTGACACCCTGGGGATACAAACTCCCTCAGCTCCTTCAGTCCCTTCTCCAAGTCCTACATCTGGGACCTCACATTCAGCCCTACTGTTGCTGTGAAGTGACTCTTGGGTATTTCGAACTTTTGGGCTAATAATCACTTAACTGTGAGTACATACCATATTCATACTTTGCACACGGGATCGTATGGTTGCTATGACAGCACACACAAGATCTGGGTAAGTTTATTCCACCCAAATCTCAATATAATAGTAGAGAGGCCCATAACATTCTACCACTAGGTATGGCACTATTGGCAGCTTATGATTTCTAATAGAGGGGGAGTCATTTTATTCCGAGATACAATTCCTAAGAGGCTACCCAAACTCCCTATACTCATATTCCTACAGGTAACACTAAGTATATTCAGAGGACTTCAATGTTAAAGAGAAAAGCCTTGTTGTTGGGATGGTGAAAGAATTGGAGGACAGCAGAGTAATAGACTTAATCAAAACACAGTATATTCATGCATAAAATTCTCAAGGGTGGTATAAGAAGAAAAATGTTTTGACAGAAGTCAATGGCACAAAAAGAACATATATATGTGTGTCAATCAATGCATGAGATGTGAAAAGAGTTTTGTGACTTCAATGTGGCATTAGTTTCCCTAAATCAGAACATCTACAAAATAGTTACACATTGGTCCAATCAACATAATCAATATCTGATAACACTATCTACTCTTTCAAAGCCTTGAATGTCCTCCATTTGATATTTTATTCATCTAAAGGAGCTGAAAAATATCAAATGTCTTTTTTTTACATAAATAAATGAAAAATATATAAAAATATTTTAATTCCTCAGGAAAAAAAGAATATTGATATGTATCAAGTATGTAGAAATTTGTTTTACTTTGTTTAAAATATATGTTTAGAAAAAAATTTTTTTAACATAACATGATTGGAGGAAGAGATCATTGTATTAAGGGAAGTAAGTAAAGTATAAAAAGACAAGAGAAAAATCCAACAAGATGACAGTCTTGTGTGGAAGATCGAACAGTGGGCCAATAGAAATTGACTAGTAGTTACTAGAATCTGAGGAGCATGAAAGCAAGAAAGATGGGGAGAAAATTGATCAACAGAACCTAAATCATAGTTAGGAGCAAGAATTTCTATGATATTACAAAATATGGTAACAGTAAAAATAATTAAGTCTTTTACATTTCAAGAAATTAAATATAAAGATTTTGAAATTGTTACTATAACTACTATATAAATATAAACAAATAATTTGTGCACTATACTTCAGTAAGTTAGGTATTTAGGAGTCTAAACTTATTTTAAATATTATATATCACATGTATATTATAAAAATATTAGATTGTACCCTTCACCTTATCTTGAAAAAGCATATATGTACAACAAAAAATAAATGTATTCTTATCTCATGCTAAAATAAACCTGTGTGTTAATGATAAGACATCACTCAACTTTTGTTTATAATATTATTTTATTATGTAGTAGACTCCTTTTATTGCAAGTGAAGTTATATTGTCAGCAAAATATCAAAGACTTGTATGTATTTCAGATTATAGGATTTTTTCTACATATGGTTATTTTTTCTCTGTAATATCTTATGATTTAATTCTTTTTATAGAACACTATCTGAAATCTATAGAAATTAATAGACCATTCAAAGTAGGTGTTTAAGTCTGAATATCTTTAGAACTACAGACCTCTTCACTCTAATTTTCTTACTGCTCCACCCATACACACTGGTGTCTTGGGAAAATAAAATGTCACATTATTTAGGATGTATTATTTAAAAATGTAAATGGTTTGGTAACAATGCCAATATGGAAAAGATAAAGCAAGAATGGTGAAGGAAGTCAGCTCTCGGGAAATAGTTAAAGGCAGGAACACATGAAATAGATAACCAGCCAGTGGAGAGAGGGCCAGGATAACCCAATGCCAAATTGCCACATGTTGCACAGCTTTGGAGACAGATCTGTCTGAGGCAGCAAGAGAATGAAGAAAAGACAAACATAGAGACACAGAAGAGCTAGGCTGGAGTGGAATTCCATCTCTGTTGGGAAAGTGCATCATCCCAGAAGCTCACTGTGTTTATTCAATACAGTTAAGCTAGAGGCAGGAGTTTTGCACACAGTTGAACAAGGGGATGTAGTTAATACATACAGGTAAACAAGAAAACAGAGTTTGTGGTGTATAGGTAACCAGATCAAGAAGGCAGGGGCTGACACTGAGGTCATGGGAGGGGTGCTGCTCATGAGCTTGCTTTTCATGATTTGCTAATCCTGCAATCTTATAGAACCTAGCAACAGTACCCAAGGGATAACACAACACACAACGAGCTGTGCCCTCACCCATCAATCACTATTATAATATATAATGCCTTACAGGCTTGCCCAACTCTAGAATTTTTTTCCTTAATTAATTTATTTATTCACTTTTCATCCTGATAACAGCCTCTATTCCCTCTTTGACACTAACAAATTTCTCCCCCATTATTCCCTCCCATCTCTTCAGAGAAGGGGAAAACCCCATTGGGTACCACTCCATCCTAGGACATCTAGTCCCCGCAGGCAAATCCTCTCCCACTGAAGCCAAACCAGGCAGTCCAGTTAGGGAGAGGGGATCCAATGGCAGGCAACAGAGACAGCTCCTGTTCCAATTGTTATGGGACCCAAATGAAGATGAAGCTGTATGTCTGCTACAGATGTGGGGGGGGGGGGGTGGATCCAGCCCCTTGCCCATTGCTTAGTAGTTCAGTCTTTGTGAACCCCCCAGGTTAGTTGACTCTTTAAGTGTTCTTCTGGTGTCCTTAACCCCTCTTGTCCCTATATTCTATCCTCCACACTTCCACAAGACTCTCCCCCTCCCAAGATATTTTGCCTACAGCCAAACCTAATGGTGGCATGTTGTTAAATAAGGCTCCCTTTTGTCAAATAATTAAGCTTGTGTTAAGTTGACATAAATTTATCCACCATAACTGACCTCTTGTCAAATTGACATACAATCTCATCACTGTTAAGTCAAAATGTTTTTATTCTTGTTAATTTCCAATATAACACATTATTATAAATATTACAAAGTAAAATATTTCAAAAACTACCACACTCTTTACAAATTCAAACTATAAAATACAGTTTTTATCCCGTGATCTCCCAAAACCTGAGACACCAACCAGGCAGCATACATGAGCTGGTCTGAGACCTCTGACACATTTACAGTGAAGGATGGATTTGTCTGGCCTCAGAGAGAGAAGAGGCACCTAACCCTTGAGAGACTTGAGGCCCAAGGGAGTGGGGAGATTTGGTGGGTTGTAAGTGAGGGGTGGGAACATCCTCTTGAAGACATGGGTGGGAGAAGGAATGTGGTGAAGAACAGTCAGAGGGTAGACTGGGAGGGGGACAATGACTGTACTGTAAAAAAAAGATTAAAGAGAAAAAAAAAGCCAGTCTCTTTTAAAAACTAAATCTCTATTATTTTAAAAATGTTTCCTACTTTATTTACATTTCAAATGTTTTCCCCTTTCCAGATCTCGACTTTGGAACTTCCCTATTCTCTCCCCCCCCCGCCTCTATGGGGGTATTCCCCCACCCACCCACCCACACACTCTCATATTTCCTCCTTGGCAGTCTCCAATATTGGGGGATCGAACACCCTCAGGCCCAAGGGCCTCTCCTCCCCTGATGTCTAACAAGACCCTCCTCTGCCACATTTAGTCTTTCTACTGTAGAGTCCTGTAAAATCAAAAATAAAGAAAATATATTATTCAAGAGGAAAGATCCAGGGTACAATTACAATAAAATCAGAGCAAAACAAAAGTGTAAATAACTTGATATCCAGTTACCAGGGATTCACTTACCATCTTCTGGCCTCCTCCAAAGAACCTGGTGACTTCTTTGGTTCCATCCAATTCAACATATATAGCTTCTCATCTAAGAGTGGGCATGCTCCACCCCACTGTTACAGCTCTTCTTGTTGGGTTTTCTGCTGCCACTGAGCTACACTCCTGTCAGTAGCCTCTGTTGGGCTCTCTTCATAATGCAATGGCTAAACACTTTTTCTCTGACCCCTTCAGTCTTGGGGTTTCAACTGCTACTCAGAGTAGACCTTTATCAGTGGCCTTACCTAGATTTTTACAGTGCCAAGCCTCAGCTGATCTCCTCAGCTGATCTCCATGACTTGTTCACACCTTCAAAACCAATACTGCTTGGCAGATTCCTACACTCCACATTCTGCTGCTAGTTTAAGGTATAGCCTTGACTATTTCTGGAACACAGCTTCTTATGCTAACTGAGAAAATGCTTCTCAAAAGATTTTACCTCAGTGATGCAGGTCTCTTCTTAATCACTCATAATTTCATAGCACAATCTCACCTGCATCTATTGTCCCAGTAACACCCACAAAAAGATTTTACTTTATTGATTCTGATCTCTTAGTAATCACAGTTGATTCTTCAATCCCAGATAACCTAAAATACAGTTTCTCAACTCAATGTAGTAAATGGGCCTGCTAGAGTCTTTAAAATTTCCCTCTGAAACTTAATAAGCCACATATCCATCATCGGCACTGCTCTCAACATACCCAATTTCCAAGCTCCCCAAGAACAGCTCACTAAGCTTTGAATACTCAATGTCTTCTCTCACCCAAAGATTCAAAGTCCTTCCACAAGTCTCCCCAAACAACATAGTTAGGTCTCTCATTACATATCCTACTCATGGCACTCCTCCCTTCTCTGTCCAGCTATTCCCCTCTCTCCATCGCCCTCCCACAGTTTTCTTATCCTATTCCTCCCCCCTTTCTTCCAAGAGAGGGTGCTCCAGCCCCAGCAGGACTTCCCCTTCCCTGGAGACTCAAGTCTCTTGAGGATTAGGAACATTTTCTCCCACTGAGGCCAGACAAAACAGACCTCTGCAATATTTGTGTCAAGGGCCTTGGAACAGCCTGTTTATGCTTCCTGGTTGGTGGCTAGGTCTCTGAGAGCTCTCTGGGGGTATGAGTTAATTGAGAATGCTGATAAGTGGATATTAGCCAAAAAGTACAGAATATCTAGGATACAACGCACAGACCCCGACGATAAGTTTAACGAACAAAAAAACCCAGGTAGGAAGAAAATAATCACTGGAGTCAGAGGGAGAGAGAGACTTGGGTGGAAGAGGGAGGATGGAAAATGTGAACAGGATCAAGTATGAGGGGACAGGAGAGAAGCCCAGAGGGCCAGAAGAATGAATGGAAATAAGAAGGCTCAGGGGGAGTGAATTGGGGGAACCCTCTAGAAAATACCAGAGACCTGAAAGGTGAGAGACTTTCAGGACTCAATGGGAGTGACCTTAGCCAAAATGTCCAACAATGGGGATAGGGAACTTGAAGAATCCAGGACCTCAAGTGAAGAGATGGGGTTACCAACTCACAGTCAAAGTTTCTGACCCAGAATTGTTCCTGTCTAAAAGAACTGCAGAGACAAAAATGGAGAAGAGACAGAAGTCAGTCCAATGACTTGCCCAACTTGGGATCCATCTCATGGGGGAACATCAAAGCCTATCACTGTTACTGATGCTGTAACAGGATGGGCTTACAGACAGGAGCCTAGCATGGCTGTCATCTGAGTGGCCCTACCAGCAGCTAGATGAGACAGATGCAGATACTTACACCCAACAATTGGACTGAAGTCAGAGACACCTGTTGTTGAATTAGGGGAAGGATAGATGAAGCTGAAGGGGAGGGCGACCTCAAAGGAAGATCAGCAGTCTCAATTAAACTGGACCTTTTTTCCTCTCAAATGACTTAGCTTATGTCAAGTTGGCATAAAACTATTATTTTCTCTCTCTCTCTCTCTCTCTCTCTCTCTCTCTCTCTCTCTCTCCCCAGAGTAAGAACAATGACCAGTTTGGAAAGACTAGGAAGGCTAATGATAACTTTCCTTTGGAAAGACTAGTAAAGATAATGATTCAAAGGAATACAATCATTGTGCATCAGTCAGCAGGCCATAGCAATTCTAGTAAGATTCCGAATGAACACATGGTCCTAGCTGCTAAATTAAAAAGTGATTCTGTACAACTGATATTTGTACATTCTGGGATGTGGGGTTTGCCTGTTAGCCATACCTCTTTTTCTATAAGAATTCTCCTGTTTCACTTCAGTTTTATGAAGATAACTAATAGTCTAATCCACAAAGAAACCCATAACTAGTATGCCAAATTCTATTTTATTTCTTTAAAGAGAAAAATCTTTCAGTCTTTTAACCCAAACTTGTATAATTCTTTGAAATGTTTATTTTTATGTTTTTGCTGTGTGAAACAATAGTCTACTTCATTAATTGTTGCTTATACTGACATTTTAATATACTCTACCACCTGTAAGGCTACTTTGAGAAAATATAAAGTTAATTAGTGTCAATTATTTGATTGATATACAAGCCATGGCTGTGTTAATGATATAGACGATTTTCTGAATTAAGAAGATATTTTGTACATTATCTTAGTGCATTTTGAAGAAACATCTATTCACCCCATATAGACAGGGAGCTAACACACCAAGTATGAGAGTCCACACGAAGTTCTTCTTGGGGAAAAATTACCTTTGTGGGGTTCCGTAGAGGTACACTCCTTGGAATCTCTCTCCTCCAACATGATTGTTCATCTCATATCTGCACCATTAAAGAGTCCCAACTTTTGGCCAACTTTCTATCTTGTGGAACAACCCTAAGGTCTTCAGAATTTGTAGCCCAGACAGAAGAAATTTGTGACTGAATCCAAGCTGAGCATATTGTGAGCCATTACTTCCATAGTCATCATTACTACCCCTGATCACCTTTATCATAGATCTGATTTTCATGGAAGATTTTTGCTTGTTTCTTTCTAAGTCTATGTACTAAAGTTCTCCATAGCTAACCATAATGCCTGCTTTACAATGACCATGATCTCATCACACCTGAAAGAGACAGTGTCACCACAGCCATTTCTGAAGCAATGCTCCAGAAGTGTGTGTTATTGAAACAACCTTCAAAGTGACAAAGTCAAAACACTAGGAAGAAGGAGACAGAAGAATCAGAAGCACAATATCAAAGCTTCTAGTCTCTAAAATGCCTATACAATCCTATGTCACTTCTCAGTAGCTAGTTGTTCAGAGAAGTTACAAAGCCCAATCAGAGAAATGTGGTAGAGAGACCAGATGAAGCACTTGAGAATGAGAGAGATAAAATCTAGCACACTTATTTGTGGTGTGTGATTTGGAAGTCTAGATTTTTCTTCATTCAGTGCAGGCATAGCCAAAGAAAAAATTCTATCACACTGTTAAGGTTCTAACAGAATTTAATAAAAGATCTGGCATGCAAGCCTGTCAGAGTACATACATAACAGAATAGAAACTTCAATAAACATCACCAGTGATAATTATTGCATTTCACAAAGAAAACATCAATTTGTTGACATTGTTTATCAAGCACCTGACATTACAGTATGTTATCCTAATTATTTCAATGCAACTATTTTCACATGTGCTTTCATTTGATAAAATCTCATGTCAGAGAGATTCAAGTCTATGCTAATATGGGTGGGCTATGAGTCTGTTTATTGAGGATGTATTTGTATACTTACTACATCTTTTTCTTTTTCCTTTTATTAATAACAATATGTTCGGTAAAACTTCAGTTGGAGTTTATCATGATATCATTCATAGATATGTGCACCAAAAATATGCCCCAGGACACTCAAAAAATGAAAAGAAATTTTAAACATATGACTTTCAAAGGACATTAAGGAATTTATCAAATGACTTTAGAGTCACTCTAATATACATGAGCTGTTGATGTAGAATAATAGAAAGCCCCTGAGATGGCAATTAAAAGAAAATATTGTTTTATATATTTCAGTGTTTTGCCTGCATTTATGTGTGTGCACCACAGGAATGTAGCATCTGTGCGGGGCACAAGAGGATCTCAGAATTTTTGCAGCTGGAGTTGTAGAGCTGTGATATGAATGCTGGGAACTGGATCCAGGTTTTCATGAAGATCAGCAAATGTTCTTAACCACTGGGACATCTGCCCAGCCTAAGAAGATATTTAAAACATACACACACACACACACACACACACACACACACACACGTGCACACACACAGACTTCTATGGATGATGATTTCTTTTTATGCTATGTTAAACTCAGCCTTCTCAAGTTTCTTCTTTATTTTCGTCTTTAGAATATAGTGTTCTCTTCCTTAGGTTGTGTGACACTATATCTTAAAATCTTTTGCTTATTTGATCATGTAATGGCTTCTCTGTTTTTCATAGCAAAATTTATGACATAGATATGACATATTGAAATTGAGAGTGGGTTCTTATAAAGGGAAGTATCATATTCTCAAGGTCTTAACTAAGCATTTTCTTAGTCTTGGTCCTTGGTGATATCATTTAAATAGAACCTTAAATCCGTCAAAATAATTATGTTCTCTGCTATAGTGTACCGTTTTATTCACACAAGTATAGGCTCTGAGCATCTAATTCTGTATGTCATTAAATATAACCACAGGCCTGCTTCCTTTTACCTGATACTGAAGCAATCATTATACAAAAGTTGATTTTGCTTTTAGATATAGATATCCAGCAGCAAATAAGAACAAACCCAGTGTCAAAGATATAAAATATTCTTTAAACATCTTTCCAGAGCATAATGTCAAGCATTTACTCTGAAGAGCCTCAAATCATCCACAAATAACAACAATAATAGTGGTTTCACTTTTATGAGTTCTTACCATGGATAGGCACTATTCTAGTACTTCACTAATAAGCTTCCATTTAGTTTGCCAAAAACCCATGTGCAGTAATGACTATAGTCACTCCCATTTCTCAAAGAAAGAAACTTTTGTGGAATAAGACCAATAAAAGGACATGCTCTGAAGGAACTCAGCAATGGCCAACCCTGTAGATCAACTCTGAAAATGTATTGTTTAATGCTGTGCTAAATTGCTTTAACTCTCAGAAAACTGGTCAATCTGTTGTTGTCCTTAAGACAGTTGAGGTTTCTCCTGAGAAGCACATAGTCCTCAGGAGCTCTCCCCATAACATGTGAAATTACTTAATAAATGATAAAGAGTGCTAGGCCTAGAAACTTGGGTTATAAGCAATAATAAATGTGTTCTTACAAGCATTTCAGTCCTTGAAGAGCTTCTGTACAAAAGAGGCAAGATTTGGGTGTGCTTCTAGATGATGTTTATAATGCAAACAGTCTTGGGTCACTCTGAGAAAGACTTGTTTTCTAGAAATGGTTAAAGTAAATCCCCTGTATGGGCTTTTCATGATGCAGAGAAAGATCATGAGAATTATGGAACTTGAACATTTATATAATTCATAGACTAGCTTATTCTGTGATTTGTTTCTACCTTCTGACACTCTTGTTAGAATTAATTAGAATTAATTTTGTGTTTCATGATTTTCTGCATGTCCAGGGCAATGATTTGGTAATTCAGGATACAATGCTGTGATTTTCTACTCTTGAAGTTCAATTTAAGCTCTCATGTTCTTGAACACTAAAATAGTATGCTCTGAAGAAGGCAGAGGTCTTATGGAGGAAGGGAGTTGCTACCGTAATTATTGTTCAGTAGGAGCATGACATATTCTGCATCACTTTGCATTCTTCTCTCTTTCACCTTTACTTACATGTTACTATAGTCAGCTTTCACTAGAGAATAAATTTCAAGTCTTACTTTACTCTTAGTACTTGCACTTGAGGCTAGAAAGTTAAATGAGGTATAACACTGGCCTCCAGGAAGCTTGATGTTTTGAAAGACAATGAGAAACAAAAAGAATGGTTCCTTTGGGTAAATAGAAAAATATAGTAGAATTGTACAGGAGATGACATGCTGACCTTACAGGTATTGATTGGTAGATCAGAAACGCTTCAGCATGAACACATTTGTAGATATCAAATTCAGCATCAGTTTTAATTATTTCACCATCTGTTGCTCTTTATCAGAATAAAAGAATATTTCATAAAGATAACCTATAAAGAATAGAGGTACAAAGCATGGAGGAAGCAAGAACAGAGCATGCATAGACTATAGGAAACATTTTTAATAGTTAAAATAAGAAAACAAGTATATCTACTTTCCCTTTGGGGGTACAAAAAATAACCCGCACTTGACCTATTAATGTTTGTGACAAGATTATAGAGAATAAGATAGAAACTCATTCAAACATGGCACGCAAATGAACATACACAACTAAAAACTTTAGTCAGATCAATGGATTGTATAAAGGGGAATAACTTGTATTTTAAAATATACTAGAACTTCTGAGAAAATTACTTTTTCCTTTTTTTTTCTTTCTGGAAATTGAATTCAGGGCCTTGAACATTCTAGGAAAGCATTTGTCTTTGAACTATACCTACAATGGTTTTCATTATTTAATTCAAAACAGAAACTTGACTTAACCAAACTTGTCTAGAACTTGCTTTGTAATTTATGCTGGGTTTGAACTCAAAATTCCTCCCAAGTATATGAGTAACTGGATAACAGATATGTTACACGAGGCTCAGCTACAGTGCATTTTTGAAGTTATGTGAAACTATGAATCTTTATAAGCTTCGGAAATATTGTATTGTTACAAATTTATTTCATAAATAGTTTACTAAATTTTGCTACAAATATTTCTCTGACCTGTCATTCACTTCTCCTTCCTTTCTTCCCTTCTCTCCCTCCCCCTTCTTCATATTTTTCCTTCTCTCTCCACTCTACTTTCTTTTATATAATACATATCATATTATATATAATGAAATACATAAATGATTCACACAAATGCACACATATGTAGTTGAAAATATTATGGGACAAAGAACTTTTAAGATGTCATGAAGTTTGTCAGTTGTTGACTACCTATAGCTGGGCATAAGGCCTGCTGTGTGTGTGTGTGTGTGTGTGTGTGTGTGTGTGTTCACACCAGTGTGTGTAATAAATAATATACAAACAAATAATACATTTAATTATTTATTTATAATATGTACATATACACAGTATATGTATGCATGTACATATATGTGTATGTGTATATACATAATCAGATAGTGTACCCTAATATGTCTATAAAGGACGCTCAACTTAGAGAACTTATAATTTACCTTACCATCTTACTTGTATACCAGTTTAATTCCAACACATTAAAGGATACTGATAACTTCTGTGCTGCTGTCTATGTTTAACTTGTGGGCTACTATATGGGGCACGTGCTTTTCTCTCTTTATCATTTTTTTTTTTTTACTGAAATAGACTTTTTAAAATATAGTATGTTGATTATAGCTTTTCCTCCCCCAACTTCTCTGAAATCATTCCCAACTCCCCTCTTATCCTATTCCACACCATTTCTGTCTCTTGCTAGAAAACAAACAAGCATCTAAAGAATACGAATAAGAAAAAATAAAATAATACAAAATAAATAAGCAAGATAAAGAGCCAAGGAAAAGCAAAAGAAATTCTTAAGGACACAGAGAGGCACAAGTTCATACATACAGAAATCCCATAAAAGCAAAAAGGAGAAGCCACAAAATATCTGTAAAAGACTTGTAAGATTAAACAATTTTTAAGTGCCCTTACAAAATATTATGAGACAAAGAACCTCCATTGAATTTGCTTAATGAGTCACTGCTGGGCATAGGGCCACTTAAGTGTTGTTTGTATAACCAATCAGACTCCAAAGAAAAGAACTAATTATTAATTTGTGTCCTCTTGTCAATTTTAGATAGCTTGTGGTTTAATGATGGGAGTTTGTGTCCATTTCTCTAACTAATGGGCCCCCATCTGGCATAGAAACAGGCAGGCCTCTAAAGTCTCTGAAGTTCATGTGTTCATGGTCTCTACTGTATTTAGAAGGCCTTGTTTCCCTGATCCCATTCCATATAGCTTTTATACTGTTTCAGCTTTCTCTTCTACAGGTTTTCTTATGCCCTGTGGGGAAGGATTCGATGGAGATATCCATTTAGGACTGAATGTTCCATAGCCTCTTGCTCTCTACCTATTGTTTGGCTGTGAGAATGTCACTCATTTGTGTGTGTAGCAAAATGTTTTTATGAGTCATTTCAAGGCTATGTTCTTTTAGTAGAACATTAGTATTTGGTTTTTCTCCTAGATCTCTGACCTACCTTGTCTCAGGTTCTTAGCCAGTCAATCAGTGTCATGGTTGATTCTATAGAACAATCCTTAAATCAAATCATGTATTTGTGATTTGGTTACTTCCACAAGCTTTGTGTATCTATTGCTTTAGAACATCTTGCAGTTTAGTAAATCCAGAAATTATAGCTGGGTTGGTGTTTACCTTTCTTCTTTGGTAACATCCAGAGAAACTTCTAGCACAATGAAGCTCTATGAGACACACGCTAGTCCCCTGTGTTAAATGAGTTGTGTAGATGATACCTTTAGCAAAAAGGCCTTACTGTCAGTTTGTAGAGATTAATCAATAGCCTGGATACATCTGGATACTGAGGTAGATTGAGTTTCATCTTCCTGACAAAATGTCAAACTGATTCCAATCCCAGCAGCCAAGAATAAATATGCCCTTATTCCACATCCTTGTCCACATAAGCTGTCATTTGTTTTATTTTTCCTGGACATTCTGACTGATGTAAGATGAAATTTCAAAGTAGCTCACTTTAAGTTTGATTTACATTACCATGATGACTAAGGATGTTAAACAGATCTTTAAGTGCTTCCCAGCCATTAATGTTTTTCTCTTTTGAGAGTTATTTTTTGTTTAGAATTGTATTCCATTTTTTAAAGATTGTTTTTTACTTGTTCAGTTTGTTGTTGTTGTTGTTGTTGTTGCATGTGTATGTTTTCCTTAATGCAAAGTCTTCATATTTATCCATTCTCCTTCTTAAACACAGTAATTCAATAGAGCACATTACAGTAACAAGCAGGTTGTTGCAGGCTTTCAAGATTCAATGCAGGCTCTGTTTTCAATAACTCACATTTTCCAAGCACTCTGGACATTTTATTGGAGTTGAAGCATTTTTCTTCTTTATGAAATTAATTTTCTAATTCATTTAAGGTACAGACCAGGATGTGATCAAGATTGGCTATTACTCCTTGTCAAAATAAGAAAGGGTTTTTTAAAGTGCATGATTGTAAAAGAAGTTGGAAACAGGCACTTGCTATCATAAACAACTTATATTACAGGTTGCACATCTTAAGAGATAAATAGTTAAATTTTATTTTATTGTGGCAATACAGGGATACATGACCAAGGTTTTAAAAATCAGTTTTCTTTTTTAAATGATTATAATTGTTATTTAAAAGTAACTATTTCTATTATAGCTAGTAATTATTATAGATAAAATATATTATTATTACTTTCATCATTGACATTGATGATTTTATACATTGTCAGGAAAGAAAAAAGACTCAAGAATTAGATTGGGAAGAACACTGGGATGAAGCAAATGCTCCCATAAATGAGAAAATACAGGACTGCCTAAGCTCTTCACTTCCAAGAAACAGGTAGGATTGTGTTTCTGGGGCATCATCTAATTGTTCTGAAATGTGGGGAGGGGGAGTCAATTAAATACATGAACTTTCTGGTGGGTCATTTTTTGGATTCCAACCCACTTGTTTTAAAGTCTACTGCTCTCTTTCTTCCTATATTCCCAGGTTTATTTTACAATGAATCTATAAGGGTTGTGTTTTCCAGTATCACAGCTTAGAAAGAGGGGTAGCCTCAAGTTAGTGCTAAATGACAGTGGAAGTGATATCTGCAACAGAAGAATTTAATGAGGCTGTAAATAGTGGGGGCTGGGGGTGGAGAATTGTGGCATAGTCACAATTCCATCTCCTGCCTGTAAGAATTACCACATTCACTCAATAGTAATAGCAGGTTTGTAGTTTTTCTTCATGGACACTTTGCTGAACTTTGTATCCACTGAGATAAAACTTTTGAATGACTGGCTTCAGTGCAATGCAGAGAGCTTGGAGACCAAATTATTTTACTTCCTCTAGTAGTATTAGAGGATAATTATTACAGAAGTCACACTGATTTGCATACTGGTTTCATTATTGACACATATGAGTAGATATCTGGAATGTTACTTTAGTAGTGTTTTAATACCTCACCCACAAACAGAAACTAAAGTGTTTCAACTTCAGATGGATATGACATGAACAGCAGAATGTCTTAGTATGAACATACAGGGGTATGTTTAGACAGTGAATGTGCAATATTAGGTTTGTTTTCTTCTATACTATAACACATCTCTTGTGTTCCAGATCATACATTTATGGTCTCCACAAAACTATTGCTTACAACCATTTATTGTTTTTCAAATTAAATAACAACTCTGAATTATGGACACAGTTTTTAGTTATGTCAGTGCTTGAGTGTCCAGCATGAGTTGCTGTTCTCTCCTTAAATCTGTTAGTTTCCAGAACCCATTCAAGGTAACTGCTTGAGTTTCATGCACATGTGTGAAATGCACCCAACTGCCCCACCAATCAGCCTCTCATTCCATTTCATTCTATTTCCTCATAAGATTGTTTTTTTTTTTTTACGTATTACTTCCAGTAAGTTATTTGCAGACTTTGCGTTTGTTGCCTAAGTTTCACCAAGCACTTCCATCATTAGCTTCAATATTACACTATATTTATAACATTTCTTACAATTTTAATATTGTTTAGGACAGAAACTATACAGTAGTAGACACAATATGTTTTGTTTTTTGAATTTTCAATTATTATCAAAATATTTACTCTTAATATCTATTGAACATTATGAAGGATAAAATAACAGTGGGCTTAGAGTATAATTTTACTTATAATCTTAGTTGTGAAACACCCCTCATGATACATTATCAATTCATTACAAGCTGTGTAGTAAAATGGTAATTTATCATAACAAAAGAAACATATGTAAATATGCATAGCATAGCTCACATTGAAAAAAATCTATATATTATGTAAGTAGCAAGAATGTCAGAAACATTATATGTAATATTTATTTATAAGGTGCCACCATCAACCTGCAGCCAACAGTGAAATGTTAATGCCCTGGTTACTATAAAAGTTGAGAAGAAATCCGAACACACATTATTCAAAATTGTCTGAGGATCTAAGCCAATACAATCAGGAAAGAAAACATATTATAAATTAAGTATTATAAAAGAAGATTCAGTGCTTCATTCTTTGAAGTTCTTATGGATATATGTATAGAAAACTAAGGGACATTAGTAATGTAATACCTATGAAAGAAACAAATGTTGGGACAAATGAGTATCAAAAGCATGAAAATCAAAATCAACTTATTTATAATTGTCAATATACTAAACTTATGTAGTAAACTATTATGAGAGGACAGCCACTCAGTGTAATGGAATTATGAGATACATCTTCAGGGTTAGAGTAGATGATTCTAATTCACCATGGCCTTGGTTACTGTACATTCATTTTTAACTACAAGCTTGTTCAATCAATATGACAATCACACGTTAAAAGTTTTTTGCTTGAAGTGTAGATCGTATGTTCTGTGCGTGTGCTTAACCAACTCCTGGACAGTCAATAATCCTATACAGAAAAAGCTGGTCATGCACTGTCAGCAAAGGAATAATACAATTCAGGCAGAGGAAATTAGGGAGGTAAACACGTTGAATTTTAAAGGTTTCCAATGTTCCAGTGAGTTATGTAATATTCTTATCTTGTTCCATTTGTTTCCGGAAGCATATTTCCACTCAGCCTCCTTGTGGCTCCCTTAATGATGGGTAGGAAAACACCAGGTGAGTAGCAAGGAAACAGTTTCTTATACAAGTTTGTTAAGTCAACAAATATTTTTCACTAAAACAACAGTCTATCGCATTGACAATCTATTAGGGGCTTTCTGCATGGAAGTAAAAAGAACAGAGATAAAAGAAGGAGCTACATACTTTTCATGGGTTAGAATGTTTCACTTGCTCCCTTTCTCCAACCCCCAGCTCTATTTGATTAAGTGAGGAACTACTGGTTGATCCATGAGTTGCTCACAAATATCATAGGGTTGCTGCATCACTGAGCTCTCTAGGCTATTTGTTATTCAAGATTTGATTGGGATCAGAATTTTATCACAAGACTCCATGATTATGGGGCCATCAGAAAGGTGAGTTGTGCTTTTTTTCATGAAAAGAAAACCAGAGAGAAGAAGACCAAGACAAACCATACCAGTGCACATTGAAAGTAAGTTAAATAGGCAAGCCAAAAGACATTAAAGCTAGATGGATTCAGTAGGTGAAATTATTAGTAAATAGATAAATCTACTAATGAAGGTGCACCAACAACATTGAGCATCATTTGAACTATCATCACCAGATATAGACCCAGGACTGAAGAATATAAGCTTATGTCTGGGGACATTTCATACCCACATGGTAATATGGAAAGACTGTATTATTTATTGAACAGTTAAATAGCTTATAAGCAAAGAGAAGAATGTGGGAGACAGTGAAGGAAGAAAGACAGGAAGGAAGGAATAGGAAGGGAGAGAAAAGTAATGGAGGAAAGCAAAAATGGAAAGAAAAAGAAGAAATTAAATGACTCACTTGACTGTCTATCATATAGATATTGTGACATTCCCTAAAAGATGTCTGTAAGCATATCTCTCCACAGAAGTTACATACATAAAGTGAGGAACAAACAATCCAGTTGGCTATTGTACCAGGTTCTAACTAGATTCTCCTCTTTGTCATCTTTGCCCAATTTCGCATAATTATATTGGGCACTTATCAATTTTCTATAGCCATATCAAAGCTCAGAAGACAAATCTCATCTTTTCCCCTGGTCCTGACCTATATCATCTATCACCAATATAATTATTGAGACATCCCTTTAAACAAATTCCTGCTCTAAGCTAAGAAAGAGGAGTAGCAGGCTGGTTTTGCTCCTGTCCCTAAGAACAGATGAATCTTGTATTTATGCTTTGATGGATTAGGAAGACACAACATCCTTCAGTGTACCCTACCTGCCGATCATTTGTTCAACTCAACCATTTTTAATTAAAGTCATCCTACCATCCCAATTTCATGTGTTTACTGTGGTTACAGTATCTGCTATATTTCTGTAGTTTAGTAATTGTGCTTCTCCTATCACACTGCTCAAGATCAGACACTAGCTCACTGCATGACTCTGGGGAAATTGACAACTACTGCAGGTCAGCCATGCAAGTGTGAAGATGGCATGGCCCTTTGAGAGAAAGAAGGCTTGTCATTCAGCTATGAGGATATACTTAGCTGAAAGCCTTTGGGACTGCTTCGATATTTGAGCTGAGAACAAGACATCAGATAAAACAGGAGGTTCACTGATGTAGGAACACTCATTTAACAGGCGAGGACTTGGGACCTTAGGACAATTTATAGACTAGGATTACTCCTGGAGGCTTATAAATGTGGTAGTGCATGATAAACAGAATTTGAAAATTCTGATCTGCTATAGAACGTATTCCAGAATAGCTTAAATGGGAAATGGAACTGGAAATGTCTAAATGAGCAGCTGTCAATTGTGGGTCAAAGATCACCTGAGACCATCAGAAAACACAGATATGTGTGTTATGATTCACAACAATAGCAAAATTACAGTTATGGAGTAGCAACACAAATAATTTTATGGTTGTGGGTCATCACAACATGAGAAACTATGAAGGGTTACTCCACTTGAAAAGCAAATGCATGCAGCAAGAAACAGAAAGGAGGGCATGTGGAATAATAATGAAATACGTCATATTCACATAAAAGTACAAAGATCAAGATATAAAACATTCAGAGTCAATACACAATAAATAAACATTAACCAAACAAATTCTAATATATGTTTTTTGGTAATTATGTTCATTATGAGTACATTAAAATTCAATTACAACACTATTCACAACTTGCAATTAAAATGGCAATGAGTTATTTCTACATACCTATTAATAGGATTAAAATTCAAAACCACTAACAATACCTAACCCTGGTGAAAAAAGAGCTAGCAATAGTAGCATGTGTAATTGAAGGTACCTAAAAGAAGCACAGCTATGTTTTCAAGTATGCTTTGGAGGCTGTAATAAAATACCAGAGATAAACAATTTTGAAAGTTGAACTTTGGTTCAGTGAGGTTTGGTTCCATTCTCATCTCAATCTATTCCTCTTGACTTAGGAAGACATAGAATATCAGAATTCTAGAAGTAAGAGTCAGAGCCTTACCTAATGTTAACTAGGAAACTATAAACCACCAATAGTCTGCTAAATTATGAATTTTTCAATGGGCAAATCCATGGATGTGGTCAGAGCCCTCAATATCCTCCTAGTTTCTCAAAGATGACCTCAACTTTGCTACTTTGATGAATTAATAAGCTTAAACATGTGATACTTTCAGGGACATTTAAAATGCTAAGCTCATGAGAAGACATTCTAGCAGTGCCCTGGAAAAACCAACACACTCAAGTATGAGAAGCAAGCACACTCCCTCATATGCATCCAAATGAGTTACAAATACTTTTTGACTCAAGGAACTAAAGAGAGTTGCCAAGGGTATCTGTATTCATCATTTCTCCAACTTGTTAGCAATGAATCTGTCTTCCATACATTAATGAATAAAGACAACGTGGTATACCTATTAGGAATATTTTTTTAGTACTAAATGAGATGAGCTATAAGCATATGAAAAGATTTAAGTGCATGTTATTAAATGATACAAGATAATACTTACAGTCAAAATATTACATCAGGTCAACTACCTGCCCTATAGTATAAAATAAATAATGGAGAATGTCAATGTGGTGAATCCTAGAACAGTGTGGAATGGAAAATGAACCAATCAATTTTAAGGGGCTTTTGGGTAATAAATTTGGGATGTGATGACCAACTTCATGGTGTTATAAATTTGTATAGACCACATAGAACACACCTTACTAGGAGTGAACTTTAGTGTTATCTAGTGATTTTGGATTTTAAACAGGTGTCAATGTTGGTACTAAATGCATCATGCTAGGCAAGATGAAGAGAGGGACAAAATAGTTCATGCATACAGCAAGTACCAGCAATCTTTATACTTCAAAGTCTGAGACAGAAATATCACAAATTTAAAGTCAGTTCTGCTACATATTAAGACCTAGAATCCAAAAGCTAATAGTAATAACTACTACAATAAAAACTGACTATAGTATCTATATTAAGTACTCAAACTGAAGGTAAAATGAAGAATGATAGAACACTAATACTGGGAATGTTTCTAACCAAAAATAAACTCATTTCTCTATTTTATTCATCTAAAATCAAGATCCGAATTACATGAACTCTGATAAGCATCAACATCATTTCATGGTGTCAACAAATGGTGTAGTGTACCTATCATTGAACTGTTGCATGTGACATGCACCCAACCATAGATGACATAGAAGAGTTGAAGCAAATCCTTAAAGCATTCAGGTGTCTGCAATTGAGTAAGGCTGGCAATCCCAGGCATATGTGTTCACATCTGTAACCTCAAAATTTACCACATCCAAGCAGAAGGATTACCATAATTTTCAGGCCATCCTGGATTACACAGGAAATTTTGGGACAGTCTGGGCTAAAAAGTCAAAGCCTGTTTCAAAAATCAAAACACTCACAGTGCTGCTGGCTGTAATTCTACTTATTTCTAATGTCAAATCAAGTGGGAGGTTGTTTTAATCTTGGATCCCATTGAAATGTAAATGATTGTTTTCAAGTGTTGGCTTTTATTGCTTTGTGTTTTCCCCCAGGTTTTTTTGGAATAAGACATTATACCTTATACCTGCTTAGTTTACCACAAACTTTCTATACCACAGAAAAGCAGTGGTTGTTTTTAAGACATCTGTAAATTAAGGCAAAGTGTTCACAATCCTTCAGATTTGTGCTATTGCTCTATTTGGTAATATCTGCTCTTGAGAAGTCATCTAGTTTCTGAATCCCTACATTTTCACTGTAAGCCATTCCATAGAGGTTTCATGATAAGACCTTCTTATTTCACAGATGAATAAATTGAAGTTTGTGTTATTATCAAGCATGATTAATTAAGAGTGAGGCTAAAAAAACATTCCTCAAAAAATGTGAATTTTCCTACCATAGTTTTCCCTGTGTTACAAATTGACTTCTCATTTACCAAAAGAGATAATGATAAAATAAATCATAAACATAAAGCCTCTAATAAAGTAAGTGTAAACTAAAATATATAAAATTATTTTAATATTTTATAGGCTTAGCCTTCAGTAATTCCTTTAAAAGTTAAAGATCTAATTAGTACTTTGAGATTAGAAAGTTGGCAATAATAAAGAACACTATGGGAAGAAAAACAAAATCAAAACCAACCTTATGTTCTCTACAGTCTATGTTGTATGTAAGAAATGTCTGTGTTCTAATAGGCTATATAGGCTGTATCAGATGTATGTGATTCAATAAAGAAAGTATTGTTTGAAGAGATGCTGGAATGTATTCTTGACTGACAAGGATCATATTATTTCTATTATGACCTGTGATTTCTGATGCCTAAGTCAAAATAGCAGTACTAATGAAGAACTAAAACTCTGATTAATGAAAACAAAATCCCTTTCACCCTTTCATAAGCTATTTATTTGCAACAGCCAGAGAGACAATTCATGTAAATACACTCTGAAAAGGAAGAAAATGTAAAGTTCAGAAAATGTCAAAGTTGTTGGACTTGGGAAACATGGATTTGGAGTTGGAAGAGTTCAGAACAGAAGCATATATAGAATTCTGATGAGGGAGGTACGAGCAGTTGGATTTTCACTTCTGGCTTTTGCAGATTAGTTTTGACTAGTGGTGAAAGTGAGCAGCATTTGGAAATCCCAAGGCAGGTGATTTGGTGTATTTTTTGAGAACCTTCAGAGGCCAGAATATTTTTCTCATCTTTCAGTTCTCATAATTAGGAATAATCACTATACTAATATTTCTACCATCCAAATTTCCAAATTATATAATTAAAAACCCCTAATGACCTGTGTTTGATAAGTTGCATTAGTGAAAATTAACATGTTGTTGGAAATGGTTGTTACTACGCTGTAATATAGCTTACTTGAGGTAAGTACTTTACAATCTGGGTTTACACATTGTCTTTGGATGGGGCTAATAAAAGCTGGATTGTGAAGTAGTGGTCAAGGTTATTTGCCATTGTACATATTAGAAAGAAATCCCTTAAGACTCAAAATGTTCTACAAAGAAGGTGAAACATTCTACACTTCTTGGACATTCACGAAGACTCAGGAATTTCTAAATAAATGTTCCTCAAGACATAAGTATCAGGAAGATCCTGAAATTGAACAATTACTCAAGACCCTTGGTAATCAAGGTTATATAAGGATTAAGTCTATGCTCAAGGATATATAAGCTCCAAGAACTACTGAGAAACATTGTCAGACAAACTGAAACATCTGAAAGTAGTGTTAGAAGTAGCAAAGCTATCTAGAAGACATTCTTTTTTTGTTG
The DNA here is from genome assembly GCA_019843965.1 of Rhynchomys soricoides. Classification (NCBI taxonomy): domain Eukaryota; kingdom Metazoa; phylum Chordata; class Mammalia; order Rodentia; family Muridae; genus Rhynchomys; species Rhynchomys soricoides. The sequence goes on along the minus strand of JADRCH010000060.1, from coordinate 8,056,133 downwards.
TTCATACTTTATTTACATTTCAAATGTTTGCCCCTTCCAGATCTCCCCTTTGGAACCTCCCTATTCCCTCCTTCTTACCCTGCCACTATGGGGGTATTACCCAACCCACCCAATCTCGTCTTCCATCTTTGGCATTCTCCTATACTGCAAGATCTAACACCCTCAGGCCCAAGGGCCTCTGCTCCCCCTGATGTCTAACAAGACCCTCCTCTGCCGCATATGTGGGCATGACCATGGGTCCCTCCTTGTGTATTCTTTGGCTGGTGATCCAGTCTCCAAGAGCATCGAGGGGTCAGGTCAGTTGCCACTATTGCTCCCTCCCTGGGGCTGCAAACTCCCTCAGCTCCATCAGTTCCTTCTCCAAGTCCTCCAACTGGGACCTCACACTCAGCCCTATGGTTGCTGTGATGTGACTCTTGGGTATTTCAAACTTTTGGGCTAAGAGTGTTCCTCTTTCTCCACATCCTCCCCAACATCTGCTGTCACCTGAGATTTTGATCTTAGCCATTCTGACTGGAGTGAGGTGGTATATCAGGGTTGTTTTGATTTGCATTTCCCTGATGACTAAAGGATGTTGAACATTTCTTTAGGTGCTCCTTGGCCATTTGAATTTCCTCAGTTGAGAATTCTCATTTAGTGCTCTTCCCCATATTTCGATAGGGTTATTTGGATCTCTGGAGTCTAGCTTCTTGAGTTATTTGTATACATTGGATATTAGCCCTGTATCTGATGTAGGATTGGTAAGAACCTTTCCCAATCTGTAGGTTGCTGTTTTGACCTATTTACGATGTCCTTTCCTTTACAGAAGGTTTGTAATTTTATGAGGTCCCATTTCTTGATTCTTGATCCTAGAGCACAAGCCATTTGCGTTCTGTTCAGGAACTTTTCCCCTGTGCCCATGTGTTCAAGACTTTTCCCCACTTTCTCTTCTATTAGATTCATGTATCTAGTTTTATGTGGAGGTCCTTGATCCACCTGGACTTGAGCTTTGTACAGGGAGATAGGAATGAATCAATTAGCAATCTTCTCCATGTAGACCACCAGTTGAACCAGCACCATTTGTTGAAAATGCTGTCTTTTTTCCACTGGATGGTTTTAGCTCTTTTGTCAAAATCAAGTGACCAAAAGTGTGTGGGTTCATTTCTCGGTTTTCGATTCTATTCCATTGATCTACCTGTCTGTCACTGTACCAATACCATGCAGTTTTTATCACTACTGCTCTGTAGTACTGCTTGAGGTCATGGAAGCTGATTCCCCCAGAAGTTCTGTTATTGTTGAGAATAGTTTTTGCTACCCTAGGTTTTTTGTCATTCCATATGAATTTGAAAATTGCTCTTTCTAAGTCTATGAAGAATTGAGTTTCAATTTTGATGGGGATTGCATTGAATCTGTAGATTGTTTTCAGCCAGAAATCATACTGTTTATGATTATTGTGTAATCATTAACCTTGGCATGGAAAACATTCCCCAATAAACTTAGCAAGGAGAAAATTCTGTGATGGAGGAACATGAAGTAAAATATGTACATTAATACGCAAACCAGCTTTATGCCTACAGCAACCACCAATACTCAAGGAGACCCATATCTTTCAGGCTCTGCCCCAGGTGTGGGACTTATGTCATACCATCCCTTCCACTTTGGTGATACAATTTACTTTGGTTGGTTGAAATGACAGCATGCTCAGTTACTGCTTTTTGTCAAATGTATTCCTTTCTTGCTTCTACAGACACGTGGTATAGATTTTTATAAATTCCAGCATGGGGTTACTACTTATTTCAATGGTTCATGTTCCCAAATTATAGACACATACAGCCTTTATTTTTTCATATGCCTTGAAGAGAACAATAGCTGAGCAATTGCATAACCTCTGTGCTGTTAGACTCTACTTCTAACTGATAATTCCAAGTTACTGCCTACTAATTTCTATGTTCTATTTTGGCTACTCTTGAACCAATTATGCAGCCCAATGGGGTGCATTTCCATGGCCCTCTTTTGGAGTGGCTTCTCTGCTATACCTCTTTTCCTTCCTTCCTCCTTTCTCATGGTCCAAAGCCTAGAAAAATCTGAAACCATGCCCATGTCTCTCCTCCCTAGCTATTGCCTCTTGCCATCCTTATTTACCAATCAAATGAAATGGGAGCAGGTTCCTAGAAGTTACATGTAGACTGTTCATGCAAACAGTTTTGGGAACCCAATCAGCATTAGAATATAAGCAGCTACATTGACCTCTTTTTGTCCAATTAAAAAGACCCATTTTTCTCAGACATAAATTGAACACAATTATAATAATTATGTAAATTGTAAGGTATGATATACACTTATAACATCCAGTCCATCATTCTTGACAATTCAGATAAAGTATTTAATCATTTATTTTAACTTAAAGAGTTTACAATTCTGTACTTCAATCATGTTTGATCCTAACTTGTATTACCATCTGAAAACCATCCTTTCAAATTTATAGTACCTTCTTCAATGTTGGACAACTTAAGTTCAATTATGAGACTATAACTAGTTTTCAATCATGTCAGAGGTCTGAGAAGTAATTAAATATTACCTGAATATGTAGGAAACAAATAGACCTAGCTAGTGAAACTTATACAATTTGGAGGGAAAGACAAATGTCTGGACAGTCTCCAATATTTCTTATTACTTTGAAGCATCTGTCTTCAGCCTTCTGGCCCATAATCATCAGAAAGACCTAAAGTGATGCAGGACAGGTTACTTTGTCATTGCAGAGCTTAAGAGTTGACTATCCTATATCTGTTTGTCCTTTCTAGACCACATTTTGTCTGTAGTTGAAATTATGATATTTCTTACCCAGTAGCTAGCTTTTAACAATTGAAACAACTCTAACTGGAGGTAATGATGTTTAGTATCTTCATTGAAGTGGGATTGGAGTATTGTCAAGAGTTGATATGTCTACTAGTCACAAGAGCTAATATTATTTTAAATATATTCTGTGGCTCTCTGAGGGTTTTGAAGTCTATCTATATATAGTATAACTAAATTATTGAACATTGATTACTCTTAGCTATTTACTATTTGAATAATCTTGAAAATACTTTATTGTACATAAATTGGAATCTAATATTACCATGTATTTACTACCTGAGCATTAACTTCCATTATTTAATCATCCTATATAGGTTGTAATAGCAGCTCTTAGAAAAACTGGGTGTAAGCCTTGTATTCTTAAATGAATTGTATAGATAGGTACAATGTCTATCTAAGAACAACAAAATTAATTTTAAAATTTGTATCAATATACAAAGATTTATACCAATAATAACCTTAAGTCTTTATCAATGTATAAATTCTGTACCAATGTCAGAAAATATAAGTTCATTTCTGTATCAAAATAGATTTCTACAATTGTAAGACTATGGCTATAAAATATTTTGTTTAAGAGTAAATCCCCATATATCTATTACTCTATCCTCCTTTTTCTTTTCAAACCCCTTCCCTTTACCTAAGAATGAAAGCATAGAGAAGAGTAAATGAATGTTAGAAATCTCATAGTCTATGTTCCATATTTAGTTTTCTCCTTTTCCAAAATTATGACCATTTCCAAATTACCCCTTAAAATGACAATCTATATATAATTTATGAAATAACAATAACCAGACATGCAAACCCAAGGGATAGGAAAGATGACTCTCTATATCTTCTTCTTTTTGAATTGGGATAAAAAAATTCTTTTCAGGGGGCAAAAGGAAATAGGAAAAATGATTTTGTCAATGGAAGGTTTACTGGCATCATTTGTTGGATAGTCTTTGTATACATAGAGAGTTCAGGGCTTAACTGAAGTCCTGATTGAAACCAACTGAAAATCAGGATGAACCAAAGTCATCAGGGATTAGCAGCCATTTCTGAAGCTGTACTGGAAACAAGTCTCTGGAAACAGCATCAGGTAAGGCAGGATCAGGCAGGGAGCTGGAATAGCAGGTAACTTCAGCATCTTCAAAGATGAATCTTGTCAAATCCACTGTTTCACTTTGTAGTATATGAACACAACCAAATTTTTGGTTCTATACAGATATTTGTGAGGTGCATGGATCAGTCAAGGATGAATTTTACTTCTTTTGGTTGAGCAGGTGAAAGACAACTGTCTTGTTGTGAGTAAGTCTGATCAATAACCAAATTGTAATAAATCTTCATTCATGCCATGTGAAGGATGGCATGATGAATTTTAAGAAATTTATAACAAAAAAATTATTGAGTATGTTTAGCTGAAATTTTGACTAGACATTTTTATGTCTAGGCCAGTTTCAGGGCTGTCCCCATATAGACAGATCTGAATTTCATGTTACCTGTCCAGTTTTGTTCTCTTGAAATTTTCTTACCTGTCTGCAGCCAAGATCTTCCTTTATTATATCTGACCTATATTACTTTGAAAGGGGTCCAAAGCCTTTTCTTCTTTCATGGTAACACAAATGTAGAGGATCTCCAAAAGTACCATATCCTTGGTCCAGCAAATGTTCCAAAATTTTGTATTAAATCATATAAGGATGCTGAATGCAAAAACAGGTACAGGAAATTGCTTACCAGCTTAATTACCAACTACGCAGTCATTGGTATATAATAGCATCTGAGCTTCAGCAAAAGAGTACGGCCACCCAGCCTATTCATTGTTCTTTGGTTCATGGCTTTAGAAAATCCATCACTCAACTATTAAAAGTGTCTCTATGAACTTCAAATTTCTAAGATATTCTTCATTAAAGCGATTGAAAAAAGCTTCTTAACCCAAATGTACTAACCATCCATTTCTCCAAATTCTTTCTAAGGATGGTAGTCATTGCGAACAATCTATATTTCTAAGTTATTTCCAAGGATGGAAATTGAATCATTAATCTACCATAGCAGCAATGCTTGAAAAAGATCAAGTACTATTATTGTGAATGTCAATGATATTGCCCAATGAGGAACTGGAAGCCACATTAAAGTGTTCATACAATTCATAGATAAGGACAGATGTGGTGACTCTGAAGGCTACAAGCAGGGTGTTTCTCTATAACAACATGGAGTCCTCAGGAAGCATAGTACTCAGGGATCTGCCTCTCCCAGGCACAACTATCATGGTTGTGGTCACTAGGGTTGTGGTCCCTGGTTGGCTACACTCCATGAGTTCTAAAGCTAATTTTGTCCTCTTACATGACCCTCAATTATATATATATATATATATATATATATATATATATATATATTCCTTTCTGAAGTGTTTACTCTTTGAAGAACTGTACTGCTTAACTAAAAATATACCAGAAATTATATTTAAAAACTTGATTTTTAATTTATCAATGGATAATTCTCTGAGACTTACAGTTTTACATATTAGTAAGTTTCTATGTGTGACAAATTCACACAAAATAAATTTAAGTGGCTGGAAACATCAAAATTTAGAGATATTGGTTGAGGTCAGTGACTGAAGATGAAGTAAGGAACTAAAATAGAGACTAACTGAGAAATTTCTATCATTTTTAACCAAACAAAAATAACAGTTCGTCTTTAATGAGAACACTCAAATACTATGTAGATATACCATCTAAAGAGGGATTCAATTATACCACATATTTCCATCTATTTGAGTGTTGTGAGGTTGATAGCAAAGAACTGAGGTTTTTTTTACAAATGCCTCTCAGTCCTCAATAAAACTTACATGTATATTTAAAGCATAAGCTCTACCCATGTAGGTTCACTCACAATTTCCCAGTATGATTCTATAATTAAGTCTTGCAGTAAGTGAAAAGGAGGTGCAATGACTAAATGAGCTGTGTTGGTACTTTCTAGGTAGCCCAAATCCACACATGGCTTTTCAATGACTTCTGATGGCCACAATGATGATGGCAGTGTTGCTCACAGGGAAACAAATTTTGGTACAGAATGCTTTACCACAGTTGAAGTGACTTTTTTTTTTTTTTATGCCTCACAAAATCCATTGTTTAAAGATAGTGGAGGTACAAGTAACTATGATCAGCAACCATCTCCTCATCACTGTGACCATCTTGTCTAAAATGTGTTTTGTCCTTTGTGCCACATATACTTCCAGTTAGAAGTTTTAGGCATTTACAGAGTGATACAGAGTGATAAAACACTGAAAGCAAAACAAATTTGATTTATGGATTTGGGAGAAATTTTTATTCCCTAAGCTCCTGCAAGACACAGTTGTAAAGGTGATTAAACATTAAACCACAGCCTTAAAAAAACAGTGATGGCAGATCAGGGTCAGACTTAAGCAATTCCCAACTTAAAACCCCCCCTTATGTGTTTGCCACAGGAAAAAAAGAAATTAAAAGAAAACAGTTTACCAAAATAAATCTGCAATGTATTACATCTCATGAAACAGGGGGAAAATATATATATTGGTTATACTTCAAGAAAATTAGAAGTCACATATGGTTATATTCATTTTTCTTCCCCCCAACGGGAAGAAATGATGTTATTCATTACATGTTAGGTGTTTAAAGGCTTGAGAATAATGAGAGGCATCTGAACAATGTCTCTTGAAATGATTATATGTGAAACATTACATTTAACTCTAAATATTTGGTAGATTATCCTCTATTTATAACAAATGGACAATAAATCCTCATGAGGATTCAAAGATGAAAGCTGATATTATTTGTGTTTATTATAAAAACAAAGTCTATTAACACCAGAGATTTTCTATAGCATAAATCAAATGTATTGAGAAACAAATATGGTTGCAGGACAAAGAGTAGGGCTGGAGAATGAATGACAGACTTCACCCCAATAAGTGCTTTGTGATGACCTATGGTCTGAAAGATAAAGGCTTCTCTTGAAGAACCAAGACTCAGCCAAACCTCCACCTGCAGATTACCATGCTGCTGCCACTCCACAGCTCTGCCTGCATTTTAGGGGCCTGCTTTATCTCAGGACACACAGCTAAGATCCCCTTTCCCTCACATGTAGGGACAACAGGAATCCCACCAGTCCTGGGCTTTGCTACAACTTGTCAGATCTCCCTCTTTTTTCTGGTCTGAACTTCCACTTACAGTCAAGGATCAGTGCACCACTGCTAATCTCATGGCTCTGCCTCCTCCCAGGAGGCATGTTTTACTCCAGAGCACACAGCTAAATTTGCCTCCCAGGAGGCTAGCTACAACCAGGGACAATACAATATTGTACCATCAGAACCCAGTTCTCCTACTACAGCAAGCTCTGAATCATCTAAAACATACCTGAAGAGCAAGACTGTGACCTTAAATCCCATCTCAGGAAGAAAATAGAGGCCTTTAAAGACGATATAAATAATTCCCTTAGAGAAATAAAAGAAAGCACAATCAAACAAGTAGGAATCTTTAAAGAGGAAACTAAATCTTTTCAAGAAATATAGGAAAATACAATCAAACAATTAAGGAAATGAATAAAATGGTCCAATGCCTATACATGGAGATAGTAACAGAAAAGAAAACATAAATGGAGGCAACCCCGGAGATGGAAATCCTAGGAAAAAGAACAGGAATACAGACACAAGCATCACCAGCTGAATGCAAGAGATGGAAGAGAGAATCCCAGGTGTAGAGATACTATAAGAAGAAAATAGATATATGGGTCAAAGAAAATGCCAAAATGTTCCTCACTCAAAACGTACAGGAATTTTTGGATCTTCTTAAAATAACAAAGTTAAGAATAATAGGAATAGAAGAGAGTAATGATTCCCAGTTCAAACGGCCAGAAAATATCTTCAACAAAATCATAGAAGAAACCTTCCTTATTAAAGAAAGAGACAGCTAAAAGCTATAAGGAAGCCGACTAGGGTGGCTGAGCCGGTGGAAGGAGGGCTCCAGATGCAGGGACTAAGGAAAAGCCTGCAGGTTTCCACCTGTGGCAGGAGTCCTCTGCCTGGGCCACCAGGCCTCAATAGACAAACAGCGCAGGGAGAAAGGAACTGCCAATGTGTGAGGAGGAGCCAGTGGAAGGAGGGCTCCAGACGCCAGGACTGAAGAACAGCTGGGAGAGAGAGATGGTCTCACAGGAATATTGACATATGGGCTTGAAGGAAAGACAAGCCAGAGTCAGAGAGAGAAAGACCAGCTAATACTAGAGATAACCAGATGGCGAAAGGCAAGGAAGAACACAAAGAACAGAAACCAAGACTACTTGGCTTCATCAGAACCCTGCTCTCTCACCACAGCCAGCCCTGGATACCCCAACACACCAGAAAAGGAAGACTCAGACTTAAAATCACTTACCAAGAGGATGATAGAAGATTTTAAGAAGGAAATAAATAACTCCCTTAAAGAAATACACTAGAACACAGGTAAACAACTGGAAAAGCTTAGAGAGGACACACAAAAATCTCTTAAAGAATTACAGGAAAACACAATCAAACAAATGATCAAAACCATTCAGGAATTAAAAACAGAAATAGAAACAATAACGAAATCACAAAGGGAGACAACCCTGGAGTTAGAGAACATAGGAAAGAAATCAGGAGTCATAGATGCAAGCAGCAACAACAGAATACAAGAGATGGAAGAGAGAATCTCAGGTGTGGAAGATACCATAGAGAACATGGACACAACAGTCAAAGAAAACACAAAATCCAAAAGCTCCTAACCCAAAACATCCAAGATATAGCAGGATGCAATGAGAAGACAGAACCTGAGAATAATAGGTATAGAAGAGAGTGAAGACTCTCAACTTAAAGGACCAGTAAATATCTTCAACAAAATTATAGAAGAAAACTTCCCTAACCTAAAGAAAGAGATGAACATAAATATACAAGAAGCCTACAGAACGCCAAACAGACTGGACCAGAAAAGAAATTGCTCCCATCACATTACAGTCAAAACACCAAATACACAAAACAAGGAAAGAATAATAAAAGCAGTAATGGAAAAAGGGCAAGTAACATATAAAGGCAGACCTATCAGAATTACACCAAACTTCTCACCAGAGACTATGAAAGCTAGAAGATCCTGGGCAGATCTCATACAGACTCTAAAAGAACACAAATGCCAGCCCAGGTTGCTATACCCAGCAAAACAATCAATAATCATTGATGGGGAAACCAAAATATTCTATGACAAATCCAAATTTGCACAGTATGTTTCCACAAACCCAGTCCTACAAAGAATAATTCATGGAAAACACCAACTCAAGGAGGGAAACTACACTGAGGAAAAAGCAAGAAAGTAATCTTTCAACAAACTCAAAAAAACATAGCCACACAAACAATATAAACAACGTCAAAAATAACAAGAAATAACAATCACTATTCTTTAATATCTCTTAACATCAATGGTCTCAACTCCCCAGTAAAAAGACATAGACTGACAGACTGGATCCATAAACAGGACCCAGTATTTTGCTGCATCCAGGAAACGCACCGCCATGTTAATGACAAACACTACCTCAGAGTAAAGGGCTGGAAAACAATTTTCCAAGCAAATGGCCCCAAGAAACAGGCAGGAGTAGCCATTCTAATATCGGATAAAATTGATTTTCATCCAAGTCATCAAAAACAATAAGGAAGGACACTTCATACACATCAAAGGAAAAATCTACCAAGAAGAACTCTCAATTCTGAACGTCTATGGCCCGAATGCAAGAGCTCCCACTTTCATAAAAGTAACTCTACAAAAGCTCAAAGCACGCATTGCACCTAACACAATAATAGTGGGAGACTTCAACACCCCACTATCAACAATGGACAGATCTTGGAAACATAAACTAAACAGAGACACAGTGAAACTAACAGATGCTATGAACTAAATAGGTTTAATAGATATCTATAGAACATTTCATCCTGCATCAAAAGAATATACCTTCTGCTCAGCACCTCATGGTACCTTCTCCAAAATTGATCATATAATTGGTCACAAAACAAACCTCAACAGATATAAGAAGATTGAAATGATCCCATGCCTCCTAACATATCACTACAGATTAAGGTTGGTCTTTAATGGCAACAACAACAACAGAAAGCCACATACACATGGAAGCTGAACAATGCTCTGCTCAATGATAACTTGGTCAAGGAAAAAATAAAGAAGGAAATTAAAGACTTCCTAGAATTTAATGAAAATGAAAGTACAACTTACCCAAACCTATGGGACACAATGAAAGCAGTGTTAAGAGGAAAACTCATAGCTCTGAATGCCTCCAAAAAGAAACTGGAGAGAGCATACAGTAACAGCTTAACAGCACACCTGAAAGTTCTAGAACAAAAAGAAGCTAACACACCCAAGAGGAGTAGAAGGTAGGAAATAATCAAACTGAGGGCTGAAAGCAACCAAGTGGAAACTAAAAGAACCAAACAAAGAATCAACAAAACCAACAAGATAGATAATCAACAGGATAGATAAACCCTTAGCTAGACTAACCAGAGGGCACAGAGACAGTATCCAAATTAACAAAATTAGAAATGAAAGCAGAGATATAACAACAGACTCTGAGGAAATTAAAAAAATCATCAGATCCTACTACAAAAGCCTATATGCAACAAAATTGGAAAATCTGGAGGAAATGGACAAATTTCTAGACAGATACCAATTACCCAAGTTAAATCAGGATCAGATAAACCATCTAAACAGCCCCATAACCCTCAAAGAAATAGAAACTGTCATTAACAGTCTCCCAACCAAAAAATGCCCAGAACCAGATGGGTTCAGTGCAGAATTCTATCAGACCTTCAAAGAAGACCTAATACCAATACTCTTCAGTCTATTCTACAAAATAGAAATGGAAGGAATACTACGCAATTCATTCTATGAGGCCACAGTTACACTGATACCAAAGCTCCACAAAGACCCAACAATAAAAGAAAACTTCAGACCAATTTCCCTTATGAATATCGATGCAAAAATACTCAATAAAATTCTTGCAAACTGAATCAAAAAACACATAAAAACGATCAGTCAACATGATCAAGTAGGCTTCATCCCAGAGATGCAGGGTTGGTTCAATACCCAGAAATCCATCAATGTAATCCACTACATAAAGAAACTCAAAGAAAAAAACCACATGGTCATTTCACTAGATGCTGAAAAAGCATATGACAAAATTCAACATCTCTTCATGATAAAAAGTCTTGGAAAGTTCAGGAATTCAAGGAGCATACCTAAACACAGTAAAAGCAATATACAACAAACCAGAGGCCAACATCAAACTAAATGGAGATAAACTCGAAGCAATCCCACTAAAATCAGGGACTAGACAAGGCTGCCCTCTCTCTTCCTACCTATTCAATATAGTACTTGAAGTTCTAGCTAGAGCAATCAGGCAACAAAAGGAAGTCAAAGGGATACAAATTGGAAAGGAAAAAATCAAAATATCACTATTTGCAGATGATATGATTTTATACTTAAGTGCCCCAAAAACTCCACCAGAGATCTGTTACAGCTGATAAACAACTTCAGCAAAGTGGCTGGATACAAAATTAACTCAAGCAATCAGTAGCCTTCCTATACTCGAAGGATAAACAGGCTGAAAAAGAAATTAGGGAAATAACACCCTTCACAATTGTCACAAACAATATAAAATATCTTGGTGTGACTCTAACCAAACAAGTGAAAAATCTGTATGACAAGAACTTCAAGTGTCTGAAGAGAGGAATCGAAGAAGACCTCAGAAGATGGAAAGATCTCCCATGTTCATGGATCTGAAGGATTAACATAGTTAAAATGGCCATCCTGCCAAAAACAATATACAGATTCAATGCTATCCCCCTTAAAATCCCAATTCAATTCTTCATAGACTTAGAGCAATTCTCAAATTCATATGGAATAACAAAAAACCCAGGAGAGCAAAAACTATCCTCAACAATAAAAGGTCTTCTAGAGGAATCAGCCTCTCTGACCTCCAGCTGTACTACAAAGCAGTAGTGATAAAAACTGCATGGTATTGGTACAGTGACAGGCAGGTATATCAATGGAATAGAATTGAAGACCCAGAAATGAACCCACACATATATGGTAACTTGATCTTCGACAAAGTAGCTAAAACCATATAGTGGAAAAAAAGACAGCATCTTCAACAGATGGTGCTGGATCAATTGGCTTTCTACATGTAGAAGATTGCGAATTGATTCATTCCTATCTCCCTGTACAAAGCTCAAGTCCAAGTGGATAAAGAATCTTCACATAAAACCAGATACACTGAACCTAATAGAAGAGAAAGTGGGGAAGATTCTCCAACACTTGGGCACAGGGGAAATGTTCTTGAACAGAACACCAATGGCTTGTGCTCTAAGATCAAGAATTCACAGATGGGACCTCATAAAATTACAAACTTCTGTAAGACATAGGACACTGTAAATAGGGCAAAACAGCATCCTACAGATTGGGAAAAGATCTTTACCAATCCTACATCTGATACAGGGCTAATATCCAATGTATACAAAGAACTCAAGAAACTAGACTCCAGAGATCCAAATAACCCTATCAAAAAATGGGGAACAGAGCTAAACAGAGAATTCTCAACTGAGGAAACTCAAATGGCCGAGAAGCACCTAAAGAAATGTTCAACATCCTTAGTCATCAGGGAAATGCAAATCAAAACAACCCTGAGATTTCACCTCACACCAGTCAGAATGACTAAGATCAAAAACTCAAGTGACAGCAGATGTTGGCAAGGATGTGGAGGAAGAGGAACACTCCTCCATTGCTGATGGGAATGCAAATTGATACAACCTCTCTGGAAATCAGTTTGGCGGACCCTCAGAAAAACGAACATAATACTACCTGAGGACCCAGCTATTTCACTCCTGGGCATATACCCAGAAGATGCTCCAACAAGTAATAAAGACACATACTCCACTATGTTCATAGCAGCCATATTTATAATAGCCAGAAGCTGGAAACAACCCAGATGTCCCTCCACAGAGGAATGGATACAGAGAATGTGATGCATTTACACAAAGGAATACTACTCAGCTATTAAAAACAATGACTTTATGAAATTCATAGACAAATGGATGGATCTTGAAATTATCATCATGAGCAAGGTAACTCAGTCACAAAAGCATGAACATGGTATGTACTTACTGTTAAGTGGTTATTATCCCAAAAGTTTGAAATACCCAAGAGTCACTTCACAGCAACAGTAGGGCTGAGTGTGAGGTCCCAGTTGGAGGGACCCTTGGTGCTGGCCGCAAATGTGGCAGAAGAGGGTCTTGTTATCCGTCAGGGGGAAGAGAGGCCCTTGGGCCTCAGGGTGTTAGATCCCCCAGTTAGGAGAATGACAAGGAGGGAAGACGAGAGTGGGTGGATGGGTGGAAGGGTGGGTTAGAGAATATCCCCATAGTGGCAGGGGGAGGGCGGGTGGAATGGGGAGGTTCCAAAGGGGGACCTGAAAAGGGGGAAACATTTGAAATGTAAATAAAATATGAAAATAAAACAAATCAAAGGTACATTAAAACCATAAATAAAAGAGGTAAGTCACTTAGTATCCCCATGCCTCCATACCTATATATTTTTGTAGGAGAAGGACCTTTGTAGATGATGTAGCCATGGATCAATAACAGAGGAGAACAAAAAGTATTTAAATAATATTTCTAACATATCTACTTATTAGCATGATATGTTCAGTAGATGATAGTGACTTAAGGTCTCTGAGTTCTGTGCTGCTTTTCCTAATTGCTCTCTATAGAAGAAGGTTGACAACTTGGATGTCTTTATTTAAAATGCTGATTAAGCTGACCATGCAGAGCTCTCAGGAACTAAACCACCAACCATAGAGTACTCACAGAGTAACCCATGGCTCCAGCTACATATGTAGCAGAGGATGCATGGCTCCAGCTACATATGTAGCAGAGGATGGTCTTATCTGGCATCAATGGGTGGGGAGGCCCTTGGTTCTGTTGAGACTTGATACCCCACTGTAAGGGGATGTTAGAGTGGTAAAACAGGAATGAGAGGTGAGTGAGGAAGCACCCTCATAGAAGCAAAGCGGAGGGGGATGGAATGGGGGCTTGCAGAGGGGAAACCAGAAAGGGGAACAGCATTTGAAATGTAAATAAATGAAATAAACAATTTAAAATGAAAAAAAAAAAAAAGAATAGACCTTCTATTCATCATTTCACAGAAGCTTCTCCAAAGCTGATCATATAATTAGGCACAAGTCAAGTCTCAACTGATTCAAGATTTCATCTTATCATATCACCATGTGTTAAGGCTGGACAGAAACAACCACAGAAAGAACAGAAATCCCACATTCTCATGGAAATCGAGCAACTTTCTACTCAATAATCACTGAGTCATGGAAGAACTAAAGAAAAAATTAAAGACTTTCTAGAATTCAATGAAAATGAAAGCATAACATACTTAAACTTACATGACACAATGAAAACAGTGCTAAGAGGAAAGTACATAGCATTAAGTATCTTCACAAAAATTGGAGAGATTTTATTCTAGCCACTTAGCAGCATACTTGAAAGCTCTTGAACAAAAGAAGCAAACACACCCAAAAGGAATAGATATCAGGAAATAATCAAACTCAGGGCTGAAATCAATCAAATAGAAACAAAAAGAACAATACAAAGAACAAAATCATAAATTAAGAGAAAGACATAAGAAGAGAAACCTTGAAAATTTTAAAAAAATAATAATTATCAGGTCTTATTTCAAAAGTCTGTACTGCACAAAACTGGAAAATCTAAATGAAATGGATGATTTTTCTAAACAGATACCATTTACTAAGGCTAAATCAAGATCAGGTAAACTATCAAAATAGTCCAGTATCTCCTAAGGCAATAGAAGCAGCTGTTAAAGATCTTAAACATTTGAAATGTAAATAAAATATGAAAATTTAAAAAAAGGAAAAAAACAAACAAACAAACAAAAAAGATGTACCAACTAACCAACCAACCAAGAAAAAAGAAAGAAAAAGAGTCAGAACCAGATGCATTGATTACACAATTCTACCAGACTTCTAAAGAAGAGCTAATGTCAATACTCCAAAAACAATTCTAAAAAATAGAAACAAAAGGAACACAGCCTAATTAATTCTAATTCTATGAGGCCACAGTTACCCTGATACCTAAACCATCCAAATTCTCAACAGATGTGAGAGAGAGAGAGGGAGAGGTAGGGAGAGAGAGAGAGAGAGAGAGAGAGAGAGAGACTTTATAAAATTCTCACAAATCAAATCCAGGAACACATCAAAAACATCATTCATGATGATCAAGTAGGCTTCATCTTCATCCCAGGGATGCAGGGATGGTTCAATACCTGGGAATACATCAACATAATCCACTATATAAATAAACTGAATGAAAAAAATCACATGAGCATCTCAAAAGACATACAAAAGTCCTATGACAAAATCCGATACACCTTCATGTTTAATGTCTTTCCGAGATCAGGGATTCGAGGATGAACTTAAATATATTGAAAGCAATATACAGAAAGCTAATAGCCAAAATCAAATTAAAT
Source organism: Rhynchomys soricoides (assembly GCA_019843965.1). NCBI lineage: Eukaryota > Metazoa > Chordata > Mammalia > Rodentia > Muridae > Rhynchomys > Rhynchomys soricoides. The sequence continues at coordinate 8,040,732 of JADRCH010000060.1, read as the reverse complement.
GGAGAGAAACTTGAAGCAATACCACTAAAGTCAGGGACAAGACAAGACTGCCTACTCTCTCCCTGTCTATTCAGTATAGCACTTGAAGTTGTAGCTAGAGCAATGAGACAACTAAAAGAGATCAAGGGGATACAAGTGGGAAAGAAAAATGTCAATATATCAATATTTGAGGATGATATGATACACAGGTCCCCCCAAAATTCTACTAGGGAACTACTAGAGCTGATAACCCTCAGAAAGTGGCTGGATATAAAATAACTCAGAGAAATCAGTAGTTCTCCTTTATAAAAATAATAAATGGACCATGAATGAAATTAGGACTACAACTTTCACAATAGCCACAAGTAATATAAAATATTTTCATGTAACTCTATCCAAGATAGTGAAAATTATGTATGACAAGAACCTGAAGTCCCTGAAGAAAGAAATTTAAGAAGCTATCAGAAGATGGAAAGATTTCCCATGCTCATGGATTAGTAAGATTAACATAGTAAAAATGGCCAACTTACCAAAGCAATCTACAGATTCAATGCAATTCCCATCAAAATTCCAACACAATTTTTAACAGACCCTGAAGGAACATTTCTCAACTTCGTATTGAAAAACAAAATCCCAGGATAGCAAAACATTCCTTAACAATAACAGAATTTCAGGAGGAATCACCATCCCTCACCTCAAGCTGTACTACAGAGCAATAGTGGTTAAAAATGGCATAGTAGTTGGTACAGAATCAGACAGGTTGATAAATGGCATCAAATCAGAGACCCAGAAATAAACCCACACACCTATGGACACTTAGTTTTTGACAAAGAATGCAAAACCATACAGTAAAAAAAAAAAAAAAAAAAGCAACAAATGGTGCCTGTCTAACTGGATGTCTGCATGTAGAAGAGTATAAATAGATCCATATTTATCACCCTACACAAAACCTGAGTCTAAGTGTATCACGTACCTCAACATAAAACTGGATACACTGAATCAAATAGAAGAGAAAGAGAAATCTTTGAACACACTGATACCAGAGAAAGTTTCCTCAACAGAAAATCAATGGCTTAGGTCTAATATTAACAATTGATAAATGAGACATCATGAAATGAAAAACTTCTGTAAGGCAATGGACACAGTCAGCAAATCAGCAGCCTACAGATTTGGAAAAGATCTTCAGTCACCCTACATCAACACATGGCTAATATCCAAAATATATAAAGAAGTTAAGCAGTTAGACTCCAACAAACTAAATAACCCAATTGAAAAATTGGGTACAGAGCTAAACAGAAAATTCTCAACAGAAAAATCTTGAATGGCCAAGAAACAATTAAATTGATATTCAACATGCTTATTTATCAGGGAAATGTAAATCAAAATGATACTGAGATTCTACTTTACAACAATCAGAAAAGTTAAAATCAAAATTGAAATGACAGCAAATGGTGGAAAGGATGTGGACAAGGGGGAAGACTCTTCCATTGCTAGTGTGATTGCAAACTTGTACAACCACTCTGGAAATCAATCTGTTGGTTTCTCAGAGAATAGGAAATAGTTCTACCTCAATACCCAGCTATACTGCTCCTAAGCTTATACCCAAAAGATGCCATCCACTACCCAAGGACATGTGCTACACTATGTTCATAGCAGCTTTATTCACCATAGAGACCAATAGTGTTATTCAACAGTAGGCAACACAAGACATAGTCTCATAAGCAACTCACTGATTATGTCTTAGAAACTTCATTATGTAGCCAAAGAAGTGTTCAATCATAACTATTTGGGCCAAACACAGCCATTTACCTGTACCAATGATATTATTCCTCTTAATAGTGGTAAAATAGGCCTTCCACCCAGAGAAGTATCCCCACTCAAACCCTTAGAGAGAATTTCTTACACGCATCACCTGTCAATAAAAAAGCTTATGCCAATGAGCTGAGGCAGAAAATAGGAGATAGAACATCTGACAGGGAGAGACATGTTTCTGGCAGATAGTCAGAGCTGCTGGAGATTGCCCTGGAATTCTGAGGAGACAGATAAAATCTAGCCATGCAGCTGAATTCACATTAGAGTAAAGGAGAGATTAGCCCCAGGAAAACCAAGGAGACAGATGTAAGAAGAAACAAAGAGGAATCCAGCCACATAGCTGAACTTGAGTTAAATGAAAGGGGGTAATAAGTTAAGAGATAGTTGGAGGGAGATTAAACTGAAGCTATGACATAAACATTTACTAATAAATAATTAGTCTCAGAATTGTTATTTCTGGGAATTAAGTGGCCTGGAAGAAAATTGATTTTACACTGATCAAGGTGAAAATGGATATAGGTTATTTAGAGTTCATTAGTTCATTGAAGTTTGTGTTAGCAAAACCTATTATACACACAGTTTAAAACTGCCATGGTGCCTTCAGGAGGCAGAGAAACTAAGGTAATCTTGAGTAATTGTCTAAAATCATCCATGGCAATTTTTAGATGATTGGTGAAAATATTAACATAGGGTAGATGGTTTTATAGAGTGATGGGAGCAGATGAAATTCTTAGGGAATGTGAATTATTTGTCCCCTAATGCCTCAAACTCAGGCATTGCAAATTCTTCTACAGTTCAAGCACAGAGGATTGGCAAAAACATGCCATGTTGTACATAGGAAAACTGATAATGTGTGCACAATGATTTAATTGCAGTTTCCTTGTCCTAGAGGACAAGATGAAGCTTTCCCCCTACAGCCATGCCAAAACTAGTTGATATGTCTCCTTCTCCCCTTTCATTCTGTATATAGTAAATACATGAGTTTCTGGGCTATTGCATGTCTGACATCATTAAAGTAAAAGACCCACAAGATTCCAACTTGTATGCATGTGTCTGTGGCTTCTTCATTTCCACAGCCGTAAGGTCAATCCTAAATCCATGGACATCACAACGGTACAGTAGCTATCCTCTTGGTCAGCATCAAAGCCAGTAAGGAAAGTTGAATAACTTCTAAGCAGATGTCAAGTTGCCTTGTGCCCATAGTTTTCAATTATTTATAGTTAAATGGATACAAAATATTACTTACAGATGTAATTTAAGGAACTTTTCCTTAACCCTAACAATTTTAACAGATTTCTAAAACATTTTTAACAATGTTTAATACCTACCCACTACTCTGAAAGAAATGACCCTATCATCTGTCATAATAGGACACTCAATTTCATTGAAGTAAGAGAGCCAGAATTTGTGCCTCCCATGATACTGAAATGAGTTCCTCAATTAAAATTTTCACCTATCTTGAACCTCAATATGGTTCTATGGCTTTATTGAGTATGTTGACTCTTTCATATTTTCATTTATTTATTAAAGGCTGGTTACTTCCAATATTGCTTCCAAGCAGTGTATGGGACTTCAGGAGTGCACAGTGAATGGACAGATTTTTTATTTTCTAGTTTCCTATAATGTCCCTAATCATGTTTATCAATTTTTAAGGACTGTTTCTTTTCATCTCTCAGAGAGATAAGCTCATATGTTGTTGAATTGTGTTGAGTGTTATGAAAATTCAGGAGTGCAGCTTCTACGTTCAATATAATTTCTATTTGTATCCTAGGAAAATATCTAAAATTAAGTAACATTAAATCATTATCAATTGATTGAAATAAGAAAATAAATTAGTAAACAAAAGGGAAAAGACTGCTGATTAGTGCATACTAATGAAATGTCCTGCACAGAGAAGGAATTTATGTTGATCACAAGACATGACCAAAAAAAAAATAATGGGTGTTAAGTAGAAAAATAAGAGTGAGGTCATATCTGATCAGAGAAAGACTATTTGAAAGATTTCTTTGTTTGTGTTTCTTGGTTGCATGAATCTCTATAAGTATGGGTTTTGTTCAATCCCTCTATCCCATGTCTGAAGTAATCATTTTCAGGTTATATATAGAGTCACATTTACGGAAAATTTCAACTCTATGACAGATGGTTTATATGCAAATGGATATTAAGTAGAGAACAAAAGGATGATAAGCAGATATGTAAGCAGGATATTCCTTTAAAATATATGTCTGAGAGATTTACATTTAGAAATCAAAGGATTGGGAAGTATAAGTCTGAGGAATCCCTGTAGTCAGTCAGTATATGAATTTGAAGAGGCTTCACTTTTCTGTTTGCTTATAATAAATTTTACTGGAAATAAACACACACACACACACACACACACACAAGTGTGTGTGTGTAAACATATATATGTACATACATATTAGAAATAAATATTAAATTTAAATCATATTTATACTCTAAGATACATTTTATTAAATATAAGAGCTAATGTATTTCAAGCAGAAGGTATATTATATTAATTTTGCTGGCACTACTCCTTGATCTGAATTACTACTTGGAAAATTAGTATTAGTCAATATTAGAATGTGTTAGATCTTGGCTTAAACCCTCATTTTTGTTACTGATATTCGAAAAAATTAACTATTTCATAACATTCACGAAACAATTTATCTGACTTCAAAAGTTCTATAAACAATGCACAATATAATTATCTACTCATGTGCTGTACACTCCAACTCAAACAATTGTCCCAAGGGAGTTGTTAATATATGACTGGCCTTTGCAAGCTGAACTAGAATAAATAGCATAACTTGTCCATTTTAATTGCTTTAATTCACTGATTTTAGGCATCGTTGAACTACTCTGAATTCTAGAGGGAATAAATTAGCATTTAATAAGAATAATGATGGGACAATTGAGACTGGCCCCAAAAATTCTAAATTTTTATTGGTTGTAGCTTTCTGTAAAGGTCCTCATTTGCTACAAAGAGAAACTTCTTCACTGAGAGGTCTGAACCACACTTATCTGCAGATATAGAGAAATCTCTTTAGAATGTACTTAAGAATTAGGACACTTTAATACAATGGCAGTTTCAGGTTTCCTTCAAGACCCATGATTTTATTCGTCCTCGCTAGTTGATGATTGTGGAAGAGAAAACAGAGAGTGTAAGAGCCAGTGCAACAAGAAGTTTGCTGTGACTTTCCTAGAATTGTCACAGAAACTATTTATTTCTCCTCACCAACATAGCTGCCCAAACCAGACTGAAACAAGACTGACACCAATAAACATGCTAATGTGAAAAGAGAAGCTGACAAGACCTTAATCCTAGGCAAAGACTTACAGGCAACTGAGGAATGCTGTGAAATGGAAAAATAATCTTTGTCAGAAAATAGAAATCTATTGAGTATCTAATACCAAATAACCCTGACCATTGGATATAAAATGAACATCATGTAACCTGAGCAGGGTGTGTGTGTGTGTGTGTGTGTGTGTATTTGTACAAATTTTAAGAAAAAGCAACCATGAGTTTAAGACCAGGGAAACTGGTAAATAGAATGAAATGGAGGGATGATTGAGAATGGTAGAAATTATTCAGTTATAATTACTAAAATCTGAATTAATAAATATAGACTGTAGCCATTATTAAGTACACTATGCCACTATGCTTCAGTGGATATGTAGACAACATAAAATGCAGTCAGTAGACAAAAGTGGAGACCACAAGAGAGAGAATATGAAGTTGTGAATAATTAAAAGCTGAATCTGGTGTGTAGATTGAAGGTGTGAAGAGGAAATATGGTAGAAATACTTTATATGTATATATGAAGCTCTCAAAGAATTAAATGTGGTATATTTTAAAAGAAAATAGGAATAATTCATATAAAAATGAGAAATAATATTTAGTAAGAACACCATAATGAAAAAGCAAGCACAAAACATTAACTCTAATCTTGACTGAAGCACTGATTCAGCTTTTGAGATGAACAGTTTGGTGAAAGTTGTTTATTAATTGAAGTTAATTAATTTCCAGAAATATAAAAATGTCACTTTCTCACACAAAAATACATAACAGAAAAAATAAAATGATTTTAGAGGAAGTCTTTATACAAGGCGAGCAGAGGATTAACAAAACTATGTTAGAAAGAAACCCAAGTGAAACAAATCAATTGATGATGATCTAGTGACCTTAGCAAAAAGCATTAAGTCTATCCCATAACACCCACCAGGAAATGAGAAGTGAGTCTTGCTGTTATGGCCATTGTACTTCATCAGGAAGCCATTTCAGTATATATTATTGTGTAGTAATTTGATTTCTTTGAGAATAAATATTTAAAGGAAAATGCAAAGGAGAAATGCCATTTTATATTTACTAGGTAAGTCTATTGAAAATGGCCAAACGCTGAAACCATAAGATTCTCAATTGTTTCTGAATCTCATTGATGTAAAACCCTGACTGAAATTTCAATCCATTTTTAGGAGGGAAGCTATAGCTAAGAGTTCCAGTCTGTGCTGTGATTTGTTAAATTCCATTTCTTTCTTCTCTTTTTAGTAAATTTAGTTATATTAATACCTTGCACAAAACAACTCAGAAATCCATCAACAGAGTAATGACCAAATTAACCTTTTGGCATGTAGTTATGATAGATACTGAGCAATTACTTGGAAACTTATTGGACCAACAAAAATAATATGAATTTATTACAATTTACTCTTCAGTAGCAAATGATTTCTTTTGAATATCACCAAATCTCTAAATATATTTTTCTCTCCCAGTGCCTCCTGCACATTGTCATATAAGACCTTCTACTATGAAACTGTCATTACATCTGCAGTCAAATATTCTTCAGACTGAAAGAAGAGCCCACTATTATCTCCCTAGTAGAGAACTTATCCTTTCAACTAATTTGGTACTCCTGCATCCTAGTTTTATATAAGTATATATCTTCAATATAAACATATCTTTGGTCTACTGCAAAAGATATATTTTGAAATCATATATTATTTATTTATTGGTGGAGATAAGACCTTAATCTACCTTCCTTGTGTTAACCTATAATCTGGTGATCTGGATCCAACTGCTTGCTAGCTCTCAAGATTGTAATTGTACTTCATTGTCTGCAATATTCTATATATGTCTTGCCTAGATAAACAATTATGCAGTTAAATACAGTTTTATCTATTTTCTAGACATTTAATTCATTTTCTTTTCTTAAGACATTAAATATTAAATATTTATTTTTTCTTTATTGAATATGAGGTTATTCATATTTCTTAATGAGTTGGGAAACTGCTGTCTATTTTTCCTTTGTTAAGAATTCTCTTTTATCCTAACTTGACATTGTGTTAAGTCAAAATGTTTGCATATTCTAAAGATTGGAACAGGATTGTCTGCCAAAGGTCCATGAAAAGAAACTGTTTGCTACTGGAAGATGGTGCAAACTTTGAGGTGCAGATTAATCAAGGTCATCTACAGGAGGTCATTTGGTTATTGGTGATGATCACTGAAGGGGGATTGTGGGAGCCAGTATTTACCCTCTTTTGCTCACAAATCTCTTGGTAAGCAGGTTTGAGCCACCATCTACTTTTGTACCTTCATGAGCTACCCCAAAGTTATGGAGACAATGTATTGTAGACTATGCAGAATCAACAAAGGTGTGAGAAAAATAAACAATCTAAGTTTTATATTAGTGTTATTTTTCTTCATAGAATGGGATTCTTCACTCTACTTTTTTTATTTAGGTGGGGGTTCATTATTCTTTTCCTTAAGTCTTTGCTATTTTTAACATATTCTATCACCATTCAAAAATTTTAAAAGCTGAGAACAATTCTTGCCATTATGCCTTGTCTGTAAACATAGCTTTCTTACGGTTGAGTATACAGGGAGTGGATGTAACATTTCTGTGAATGAATGTGATGTCTTCAGATTGTTAGTGTTGTGTCATTCAGGTCAGCCTTTACAGGCAGACAATGAGCATGAAAATAGAATAGTCACTGGGAGCTGCTGCCATCTCAGTCATACACTAAGAACTTCTAAGAAGAATGGTGCTTGTTTCATTTCTTTTTAAAAACTTAGATACATTCTTTTTTTGAGAAATTATAGGATAGATTTCTAATAGTGGTAAAAAAAATGAGAAATATGCAAAATGTGTCACTCAGTCTTCAACAAGTTCATCTTATATTGCATCTTTAAGATGTAAAATTATCTAAGATTTTCTTAGTCAACATTTAAAATTTCTTGTAATTTGTCCTGAGTATTATCACCTTAATTCATATAATCATAGCTTTCACTCTCCTTGGGGGAGAGCAGATCACAACACAATAGATGATGTAATCTTCACTTTAAGAAGGATATCCTAACTAACTTTATTAAAGATATTGCCATATGGGTTTTGTTTATTTGTTTAATACACACATATATGTGCTAAATAAATGTATATGTAGGGGTGGGGCATGGTATTACAGAGATCTATATCTGATCAAAATAAAGAGAAGAAGTGACAATGGATTATCCAGCCCAAAAGAAATAATTGCCTGCTACTGTCTATACCTAGAGCCCAGAAAATTTATAAAGGAGGAGACAAGAGGTTTATAATAACCAGAGGATAGGGACATCTGCTGCTTTAAAGTTTCTTCTTCTTATATAGGTGCCTGTATTATTTAGATTTAATAATGAATCACTCTTTTCCAGAGATAAGGTCCTGTAGGTTATGCATTCCCAAGTGGTAATCCTAAACAAATACTCACAAGGATACTGCCAAATTGGTTCATCAGGATACGAACATCCAAACATACATACATAAACACATACATACAAACTCACATACTTACATACATACATACATACATGCACACTGACAAGCATATTTAAGGAAGAATCAGTCATAAATTTCAGAAGGAGTTTAGAAAACACAAGGGCTAAGGGAGGATTGGAAATGTTTTGAATATAGTATTCATATATGAAATTCTCAACTGAAAAATAAATTTATAAAAACAATCTAATTGTGAATGTTGTATGTGAAAATATTAGAAGATAGTACTGCTTGAACCTTCTTTTAAATCATGTAAATATCTTCACTTTGCTTTCAGAAATTCACAGGTATTTTCTGACTTCATTTGGCATTGCCACAGAGTTCTAATTCTGCAAAATGTGTAGGGTGGAAAGTTGAAGGCTTTGGTTGAAGGGACAAATTTTGCTGGTAAGGCAATCTCATCTGTAAATTCAAATTCAATCTTCCAGAAATGTGTTTCTTATTTTACCATTCATTTGAATCCACTAGGACATGGACAGAGCTAGAGAAATTTGGGAAAATAAACCAGAGAAGAGCAGAGATGATGAGAAGCTCCCCCAAACATTCCACACCTAGACTTTTTATTCTTTTCTTCTATAATTAGAACTCACTTGTACTTGAAAACATTATTTGTGCAGATGTTAGGTTTTTATGGGATCGTGTGTGTGTGTGTATATGTGTGTGTGTATGTTTTTGAGTGTGTGTGTGTGCTGGTTCATGTGTGCACATGAGTTCTTGTGCCCATTTATGGATGTATACATGGAGGTAAATCAATAGACAATTTCAGGATTGCTATGTACCACGGGAGCTTCTGCTTGCCTAGAACTAGCCTAGAGTGAATGGCTGATGTGTCGCATGAATCTTCTAGTATCTGCTTCTTCTTCAGGGCTAACTTACAAACAAGAATCACAAAAGAGGATACAAGACATTGTCCCTACAACCAAAGCATTCAACATTCCACCCTACATATTTTTCAAGGATATAACTCTGTAGAGACATCAAATGAAGTCAGAAAATACTTATAAATTTCAGAATGTTTTAGGTGTATTCTGGAGATCAAGCTCAGGTTCTTATGCTTTCAAGAACAGAAATTTACTTATGAGCCATCTTCCAATCCTGAAGATCTTTCATTTTAAAGTCATACTTTCTGTGCAAACCTACTTCTCCCATGGAAAATTCTAGAAATAATACAGGGGTTGTATATGAATAAAAAAAAAAAAAAAGCAGATTTTCCAGACAGATCACTATGTAATTTGTTCTAAGCCAAAAAGTAAGTTAATAATAAAGAAAACTCTTTTCAATTAATCAGCTCTTCATATACAGTATAATGTGGAACATGTTGACTCCTTTATGCCTTCTTAATGACCCTCATTCTTTTCTATCACCAGTGATGAACTGTAGTTTTGCGTGTATTACTGCAAACAAGTTGAGACCTTGCCTCATCAGGTATCAAGAAACTGTTATGAAATGCAGTTAACCTGATAAATTTGGCATCAACTTCTATCCTGAATTAAATTTGCTTTGTCCCTTACAATGCTTCTACTAAAATGTGATTCTTCAATTAACACTTTGAAAGGGTGGAAAAAAATTTGCAGCCCTGTGGAGGAAGTAACAGTATCAACTGGCCTGAGCCCCTGTAGTTCCTGGAGACTGGACCACCAACCAAAGAATACACATGGAGTGACCCATGGTGCTGGTCACATATGTGGCAGAGGAGGGCCTTGTTGGCTATCAGTGGGAGGAGAGGCCCTTGGGCCTGAGGGTGTTCGATGTCCCAGTGTAGGGGGATGATAGGGAGGAAAGATGGGAGTGGGTGGATGGGTAGGGGAGCACATTTCATAGAGGCAGGAGGAGGGGTGATAGGATAGGGGGTTCCTGAAGGGGAGACTTGGAAAAGGGAAAACATTTGAAATGTAAATAAAGTAAATATACTCATCCACCCCCCCCAGTAAATTTGAGTACAGAATCAAAACAAGACATTGGCTTGTATTTGGGTAGAACCTAAAAGAAATACAATAACAAGTATTATAATAGAAGTACACCAACATTTGACAAGGCATCCAGCAGATGGTTGGTATGCAAGGAATGCAAGGATTTTGTGCTCCACCAGGGAAGAAATATATCTATTAAGCTATGGTAAATAGCACTAACTCTTATTTCTTAAAATACATATTATATGGAGCCAGTAGAGTAACTAGTTATTAATGCAAAGTAGTGAACCTTACCTAGAATCACTCAATACTGTTTTCTCAGCACTGGGCTTCAGAAAATGAGAGTTGACTAGGATAGCAAATTAATAGTTAGTATACATTGAACATTTATATGCCAGATTTTGTTTTTATATTTTAATAATTTAAGGGCATCAAAAGCCTTAATAAAGAAACAGCAACATTGAGCACATTTTTCCAATGAAAATCATGCTTTAAGAAGACAAACATTTTTTTAAGGGCCAGTAGTGAATATTCTGAGATTTGCACCCAGAATTTCAGGTTTCATGTTCTGTGATCACTACATTTTCATTCTTACCACAATTCATCTACTTATGTCTCTGTGGAGATAAAGGATAATTAAAATTCATTCACAATGCCTAAAGAGATAAACTAATTGATTGCCCCCACAACCCACTGTGAACCTGAGAGAAGCCATGTTTGATATTCTGTAATTTCAGTAGTCCCACAGCAAGGTTAGAGTTAGAGACATGATCTTCTGAAGCTATTGAGCCAGGTAGTTGAAAGAGATCAAGGAAAACAAGTAGGAGGGCCTGTCTTAAGCAAAAACAAAGGACAAGGAGACTGATATCTGAGGTTTCTTCTTTCGTTTTTCAGGCTCTTACATGAATGCAAAGACATAGCATGCCCACTTTCATGCATGCACACACACACACATGCACACACACATACACATTTACAACCACACACACATAGAGATAAAATGCACTCATACAACAAATGTATTTCATGAGGCACAAATAGCTATGTACACTATATTTGAATAATTTATGGGAATGTGAATGTAAAAGGACAAAAAAACTTAGTCTGTCAATAATCAATAATAATGGTTCAGGTAACTAATCTACTCTTAATAATTACTTTTGGGGTTAGAAGTGATACTTTGGAGTTGACTCTATCTTAATCTCTTATCCAATCTTGAAAACCAGATAGGACATATATCATTAGAATTCCCATACTACAAATGTGAAAACTGAGCCTCCTAAATGAAATTAACTGACTTAAATGAAATTCATTGACCTCTATACAAAAGCCCTCGTGGTAGGTCCACAATTTTTACTAGCGCTTATCTCTAGTTGCTTACTGAATTGCAGAGTAGAAAATGAGAATGAGTTGGGGAAAGTATCTAAGGACAAGGGCAGGGAAACCTCTTCTCTAGTTTGGACTCATCACAGTAAATCCAAAGAAAAGTAGATGGTGGTCAGTTAGGGATATTAATAAAAGGCTGGATGAATGTATTGCATTTTTTTTTCAAAATCTAAATGCTTTATATCTGTCTGTATTTAGCACAATCAAGTTTAATGACTGAGTTATTTAGTTATAACATTAACAACTGTATCAGAGCTTTAAATGGATGTGTTGTCAGATTTAGCTCTGGCTAAACACTGAGATCATAAATTAATTTTAACTTTTCATAAAAAAAGAAAAACCATATATCACACTAAAAATATCCCAAAGTATTCTTCACCCTGTAATTTTAAAATGTAATATTCCAATCATCCTTCCCAGCTACTCATCCACATAACCAAATATTCCAACATTACTCTTGTTAATGTATACATACATTCATTAAACTACATCTGCTTCTTCTGCCTCTTACTGAATAAAGGGTCTCCTTTCTCATCACTCTTACACAAGCTTTGAAAGTCTCTCTCTCTCTCTCTCTCTCTCTCTCTCTCTCTCTCACACACACACACACACACACACACACACACACACACAAATATCCACCTTCCTTTTTGTCTGTCTTCTATGTTCCTTTCATATTTCCTCTTCTGTTTTCCATTTGAAACCAAAAATCTGAAACAGCACCCAAACCAAAGTGCTAGCAATCACAGTGATGGTTGAATGATATTTTACATCTAGCTCTGTTCTTACATAAGTACAATTGTGAGAGAGCATACCTCCTTCTAATATCACATGTGGTCTTTGAGGGCAGGATCTGATTCTTGTCCATGCCTTATATGCCTGCACCACCAGCTGATGGAGGGCATGTTCTCAGGTTGTTATTACCTCATAGGAAGTGCATACTAATAGTGCATTTCTTTCTCTCCTCCTTTAATGAATCCATCTAAGCTGTTGTAAAGCAGTGTTAGAAGTGCCTGTCAGTTCTCCTCTTCATTGACAAGCATCAGGCCAGTGTGTGATTTCCTTAGAGGATATTGTCCAAATGTGACTAATCTTCAACACATTGCTCTAAGCACACTTTGCCCTGGTTTCCACTATGAATTCTGTGCTGTATTGTGTTTGCAGGTAGTTCTGGAAACCCTAAAAGATTTGAGTATACAGAAAACCTGTAATGCATGCTTCACCAGCAATTCAAAAGAGGCAGCCAAAACCTTTGTCTGTATGCTTCCAGTGGGAATAGAGGTTTGCTTCCCATTGTAGCTTTCTAGCTATACCCTTCTCATCAAATTCTGCTAAATGATACCCCTGGTCTCAAATACAAAAAACAAAACAAAACTGCAAAACATTAAAAATCATACTTCTCTGATGTCTGAGTGTATGGAAGTTTCACTTCAGAAATTAAAGCCATAGAGACTAGAAACAGCATGGGCCAGAGTACTAGACATGGTAGAGGCAAATCTACTGAGTCCTTACAATTTATGTCAGTCAACTGATCTGCCTTCCAACTGCTGTTCTTTTGAAAGCCAAACCACAATCACCAAAGGGTAGAGCTACATGAGAGTCTTATTTAAGTGAGTCAACCAAATAGAACAAAGCAGTAAGTCAGCATGGATTTCTGAAGAAATCTAGGTGTGTGTTTAATGGTGAGGGTACCCTCATTCAATTGTTAATGTCGTATGGGCTAAACTGAGCACCTCCATGAACAAGTAATCAATAGAGATCATTATTTTCAACCAAAGGCTACATGTTCTTCCTAAATTGTTCCATAATCTTTAAAATCAGAAAGAATATATACCACATATATCCCATTATAAGGAAATAATGTGATGAATGTAAGGCCAAGAAGTCTTTGTATGAATACATTAATGTGAGCACTAGATAACAAATGTAAAAGATCCATTATATAATAAAATGAATGAATATAAGTACAATTTTGAATTTTTCTGATATTTTTATTATTAATTATTGGGACATAATCTGTGTTATCAGAAACAGTGTTCTGGGGATCTCATCTATAAAATCAGCAGTTGATGTGGGCTTTGCCCATTATCCTATAAATGGGAGATGTATGCTCTATAAGTATGATTTATTTCATCATTTTACAGGTCAAATTTGATTTGATAATCTCAATCAAGGTTGATTATGATTTAAAACATCTATAGCCAAGTAGGAAGTTCCCTATGTGAAGACCATGCTTTAGATTTGCCTGTTCATCCATTGAGTTGATTCATTTTTATAATTAAGTTCATTGTTTACACATTTTAGGTGTGAATGTATCCAATTATATGAAAATATCTTTTCATAATTTTCCTATACAATGACTTCTTAATTATTAACTTGATATAGTTTACTAGTACTTGAAATTTTTTCTGTTTTATTATTAAAAATAGATTTTTCTCTCCTTCAATACATCCTTACCACAGTTGCCTCTCTGTCCGTTCCTCACATTCTCCTCTACCTCCTTTCTCCACTGATGCATTCTCCCTCCTTCTCCCATAAAAAGGCACCTCCAAGAGACAACAGACAGACAGGCAGACACACACACACACACTCACACAGTCACATGCACACACACACACAAAGAGAGAGGGGGAAGGAGGGAGGTAAGGAGATGGAGAGAGGGAGTGGGAAAGGGAGAAGGAGAAGAAGAGAGAGAAGGAGAGGGAGAGGGCAGAAAAACAAAAGTCCCTCCCACTGAAGCTCTGAAGGTAGTCAAGGTGACACAACAGAAAGAAAGAGTCCCAAGAGTATGGAAAACTGTTCATAGTTAGGAGACACGGTTAGGAGTCCAACATAAACTTCAGGCTAGCAGTTTTCAGGGCATCTAATGCAGATCCATATAGTCCCTGGGCTTGCAACTTTAGTCTCTATGAGTCCATGAGTGCCCTCCTCAGTTGATTCACTGGATAATGTTCTCTATGTGTCCAACATGCCATCTGGCTCCTAAAATTCTTTTCCTCTTAGGGATTCCCTTCCAATTTAAGTGCTCTCTCCATATAATGTCTGGCAGTGAATTTCTGCATCCACACCCATCTTCTGCTGGTGGAAACCTCTCTGATGATGACTGCATTTTTATTGTACCAGGAATGTTTGTTTCTACAATAGGTCTCTGGTCTATCCAGTCTCTAGTTCCCAGCCATCAAAGCAATGTAGAGCATGAGGTATCTTGTGAAGTAGATATCAAGTTACATCACAAATTGGTTAGCCACTCCCACAAATTGTGTGACACCATTGCACCAGTACATCTTACAGACAGGTCTGATAGTTGGTCCATTTCTTTTCGGGGGTGGGGTGGGGTGGAGTGTTGTTCACGATTCTCTCTTGGTAGCATGCAGAGTACCTTCCTGAAATAAAGAAATTAAAATGTAGATGTGAAAATTCCATGCAGTCACCAGCTCTGTCTCTCCATGAGCAATGAGTTGTGTGGATGTTGTACTCAGAAACGGGACTTTACTGTCAGGTTGCAGAAAGCATTCCTCTGTTCTAGCATCAGCCCGAGTTGTTTGAGACTTTCCACGAGAACTCTTTAGCCAACATCTATATATAATGGAACCCATTCCTGCCATTGGAAACCTTTCCATCATCTTACAAGAGATGGCCAGTGGAGACTCAGTATCTCCCATTACTTGTAGTGTTCACCAAGATTACCTGATAGATCCTAGGGAAGTTTCCATTGCACTAGCTTTTCACACTGCCCCTAGATACCCACAGGCAATTCCAGCCATCTCTTACTGTATATAATACACACCAGATCCTGATTGTAGTAACCCCACCCACACTAAGTCTATCTGTATAATCTAATCTATTTCCCATTCCCAGAGAGCAAGTGTCTTTGTAGCAAAATGGAACATCCTCTGGGAATATGCCCAAGAGTAGTACAGCTGAGTCTTGAGGTAGAACTATTCCCAACTTTCTGAGGAAGCACCACATTGATTTCCACAGTGGCTTTGCAAGTTCGTGCTCCCACCAGCAATGGAGGAGTATTTACCATGCTTCACATCTTGCCAGCCAACATGAGCTGTTACTTGTGTCTTTGATTTTAGCCATTCTGACAGGCATAAGATGGAATCACCTAGTAATTTTAGTTTGCATTTTCATGATGGCTAAGAAAGTTGAACATTTCTTTACATATTTCTAATACATTAGAGAATCCTCTGTAGAGAATTCTGTTTAGATCTGTACACCATTTTTAAATGTTTTATTTTGTTTCTGGATATATATATATATATATATATATATATATATATATATATATATTAATGATATTAATCCTCTATTAGATATGGAGCTGATGAAAGTCTTTTCTCATTTAGTAGGCTGCTGCTTGGCTGCTGCTTTATCACACTGACACTGTCATTTGCCTTACAGAAGCTTTTCAGTTTCACGAGGTCTCATTTATTAATTTTTTATCTTAATTTCTATGCTATAGATATTCTGTTCAGAAAATTTTCTCTGGTGTGAATCCTTATAAGAATATTCTTTATTGTCTCTTAGACTCAGTGTTTGTGGTTTTATGTTGAGATCTTTGATCTATTTGGACTTGAGTTTTACATATTGTGATATATATATATATATGAATCTAGGTATATTCTTCTACATGCAGATTTCTTGTTTGACCAGCATCCTTTTTAGTAGATGCTGTTTGAGATTATCTATGTCTTGTGTTTTCATGGGTGTATTTAACTTCTTTGGGTTGTAGTTTTTGTTCCACCACAGTCTTGATATTTCATTCTCCCTTTCCATTACATTGGGATAGATAGCTGGTTGGGATTTCATTAACAATGCTGGACCAGCCTCAAGATTCTCCTCCATGGTCATTCCTATTTATCATTGGTGTTGATCAAAAGACCCTTGGAGGGTGGGTTGGAGGTAAAATAAAAATAACCATCCTGCAAACAGGTCCTTCAAAGACTAGGATAGTCACAGGAGAAATGAAAACTCTGAAATGACACAACACAGAAAAACAACAGAGACACTTGTAAAAATTGAACACATTAACTATTTCAGAATTCTGAAAAAAAATAAACATAGGCTTGGAACAGGCTGACAAAAAATTGTTTCCAGTAAAATCATGTCAATGTCAGTAAGGATAAGATCATAGAAGCAGATAAATATTACCTCATACTGTTTGCTTTTCTCATTGCCACTGTGATCATGAAAGCCCATAAATGTACACCTGTGGCAGATGTGACAACTGATAGTCTAATAAGTGTGAGGGATGGGTTAAGAAAGAAATCATAATCTTATCCTTATAATTGTCATTTAATATAGTGTCAATCTCCTAAGAAATTTCTCATTTGGGAATTACCTTGGTCAACTTTAATCATCAAAATAGGTTTCAACAAAACAGTAGATCAACTACACATTTTTGTGTATTGTGGCACTTTAGGAAAACCATTAGCTCATCAACAAGCAAAAAGAACATAATCTCATGGTGCATATTTTTGTGAACTCTGACTTTGTCAGTCTCCCACAGTCTTTTACAGATTTATGTTAGATATTCTTTACCTCTTTTAAATTTATTTGTATATATTTTGTGCTAATAGTATTTCTTTTTTATTTTATTTAATTTTTGTTAGCTAATAATTTATATAAATAGAACATTTATTTTACATCATCATATTTACTAAACTTATTTATTATTTAAACAATTTTGGTAGAGTATTTAAGATCTAACTATCATTTGTCTGTCTAATAGCTATCTATCTATCTATCTTCATATCATGTATAGCTATCATCTATCCATCAATTATCTATTATTTATGTATATCTATCTGACCTTTTATCTAAAAATTAAAGACATGATATTTTCTTTTACAGTGTAGGTGCCATTTAATTATTTCTCTTCAATAATTTCTCTAGTTAGAACTTTAAGTAAGTAGTTTGTAACATAAAAATGATATAGAATGTTGACCCATTACAGATCTCAGAGAAAATACTTGCAAACTTTGCCTTTTTTATGATGTTAGCTATAGGTTTTCAATATCTGGCTTCCATATGCTAAAGGAAAATTGTTAAATAATTAATTCCTATTGAGGTTTTATTTTTTTATTTTGTTTAGTTTAACATGAAGGAATGTTGAGTGCTGCTACTTTGGCTGTATCTACATAGTTATGGCATTGATTGGAGGTAGTGTATCACATATATTGGTCTGGAGATGTTATAAAACCCTGCTCTCCCTGGGAAATTCCCATATGACTATGATGAATCATGTTTTTAATGTGTTGTTCAATGTAGTTTACTAGTGTTTTATTGAATGAATGATAAAACATTCATGTTCATGAAGAATATTACCTTTTGCCTTTTAGTTTTCTCTTTCTTGTATAATTATTTGACTTTTGGTATCCACAGTATTGCTCTTCTCAAATAATGAGCTAAGGGTGTTTTTTCTCCCTCAGATTTTAGAGTTATTCTGAGACTAATTAATAGTAGTTACATAAGTTTTTGAGGGGGGATATGCTGCTTTGAAGCCATTAAGTCCTAAGGCTTTCTTTGGTGGAAGATTCTGTTCTTAATCTCCTTAATCATTAGTTGTCTGCTAAATCACACACACACACACACAAACACACCACAAACTCATGTGCATAAGCACATGTGCACACATATGTACCCTCACATGCACAGGCCCACACATACCTGTACAGTTATGTGTTTGTGAGTGCCTATGTGACACAGTGTGTATCCAGTGAACAAAATATAACAGATAATGTCAGAAGACAGCCCTTGCATTTTACTTTTTTAAAGACAGGATCATATATATTTTTTTTTTATTCACTGCTGTATACATCCGGCTATATGGTCCCTGGCTACTGATGTATTTTCCTTGTCTCCACCTTCCATCTCACTATAGAAGATGGGATTCATTCAATGTATCTGGAATCTCATAGGCTCTGGTGATCCAAACTTAGGTTTACATACTTGTGGTTTTGCCAGGTGAGCCATCTCACCAGCCCTAGTTTTTCTTATTTTGTTTCTTTCATTGTGTCAAGAAAGTTGTCAATAAAATTTTTGAAGATTTTAGTTTAGATATCAAAGCATAACTGGATATGCTAAGATTGTAGGATTCTGAGAAACAAAATGATGGGTTCCTAGCTGGACCGATCTGAATTCCAGGGCCTGTCTCCCTTTAGTCTACTAGTAGTTGGGTGCGGGAGAGAAGACAGTTCTCAGAACACAGAGATAAAAGTGTTTTCTAATCAATTCTGAGAAGAGGAAGGGAGAAGTAATGAAAGTACCAACATGGGAAGGAGACAATGCCAGGAGACCATGAGAAAAGCAGCATCAATAAAATCTCCTGCATTCCGGTGTCATCAGCTTCTGTTCTGTGTTCTTCCTATTTAAATTGTCTGTTCAGCGATAGTATAGACAAACATTGCTGGGAACTGTGGATTTTAACTTAGTTCTCCTTTTTATCTTACTTAATTCCCTCCTTTATATAAAAATAGCATGTATTTTTCAAATGCATGCCATAGAAATAGAAAAAAATTCCTAACCTTAGAAGTAATGTAGTGTAATGTGTGCTCACATATAAAATATTATTAATACCTCAGAAATACTCAGAGCTTTACTGAAATCTTATACCATGGTCCTCTAATGTGAGTAATTTCTATTCTTTGATTCAACACATTATGTATTTGAAATCCATTAAATTTATTGGGATTTTTATGTCCCCAATGTTCACATTTCCACTGATTAACTTTAACATAAATGTAAAATATTTGTGTTATATACTTGTTGAATATTTGAGTTTCTTCCAGCTCTCTGATAACATGAATATTCATGACTATAAGACACTGTCCCAGTTTCTTATCTGTTGCTGTGATAAACACTATAACCAAAAAGTAACTTGGAGAGGAAACAGTTTATTTCATTTTTCTGGTTATATTTTGTCTATTATGGAGTGAACTAAGCTGTAACCTAAAGGCAGGAACTGAAGCAGGAGCTATAAAGGTTTGCTTCTTACTGGCTTGTTCCTCATGGCTTGGGCAGGCTACTTTTAATAGAACTAAGCACCATGTGCTCAGGGGTATCATTACCCTTGGGTGGCAGGGCCTCCCAAAGGAATCAATAATTAATATAATATCCCACAGCATTGTTTGCAGTCTAATCTGATGGGGCACCTTCGAAACTGAGGTTATCTCCTCTCAGATGCCTCTGACTTAAGCCAAGTAACAACAACAATAAAAAGTATCAATTATTAGAGACACATTTGTACTTTCTCCTACAGATTATACAGAGCCCTAGAGTGAAATAGAACTGTGTATGTAAGTCCTCATATTTAGTCTGTCTTGTTATTTTGTTTCGTATTTGTATTTAAATCTTTTCCCCTCACCAGTTTCTAAGCATTTCTTCTATTGTAAACCAGTATTTCTTCAACTGCATGTTCTCATTCATTTATTCATGTGCACA
The DNA here is from genome assembly GCA_019843965.1 of Rhynchomys soricoides. Lineage (NCBI taxonomy): Eukaryota > Metazoa > Chordata > Mammalia > Rodentia > Muridae > Rhynchomys > Rhynchomys soricoides. Next base: position 8,020,388 of record JADRCH010000060.1, on the reverse strand, counting down.
TGTATGCATGCATTCATTTAAGAGAGTTTTCTAGGTAAACAATGATGTCTAATTCTCTTTCTCTGAGTATTAATAAAGTGTTTTAGACATTAATCTTCCATTGGTATGCATTATTCTGTTGGTTTTTCATATACTACATCCCAGCCAGAGCTTCCCTTCCTTCCACATCTTCTAGTTTCCTCCCCATCTCCATTAATATCCTTTCTTCCTCAAATCCATTCTCTTCATTTTCTCATCATAAAAGAGCAGGACTTTGAGAGAGAGAGCCAAACAAGACAAAATAATACAAACCAATTCTATAGGGCAAAAGAGAGGTTAATTAAAGTGGAAGGCTATAGAGGTGAAGCATCCCCATGGGAAAGGGAACTAGAATAGATTATGTTTGTGGACTGAAGGATGGCAGGAATGGGAGCATGGGAAAGTTCAGATGTGTGTAGTAAGTAGGGATGGAGGAAGAGAATACAGGAGAGATGACTGAAATTGGGAGCTATTTGCATGTGATGGGGGTGAGTGGGGAGAGGAGCAGAGTGGAAACCTGGTGCAATGGAAACTTTCTGGAGTCTATGAGGGTAGCCCCTAGAGAAGACTAATAATGGAGAATGTGGAGTCTAAACTTGCCATTTTTGTAGCTAAGCAAGGCTTCCAGTGATGGGACTTGGTTACATTTGATTGAGTTGTTGGCTCTGTGTGTGTGTAGGGGGAATGTCTAATGGGGATTTCTAAACAACACAAATTGATGTGAGGACAGGAGATTACTTTCTAATGTAGGAGTTCAAGCTAAGTCTAACCTTGGAGCTTTTACCCCTATATTCTACCTCTTTTGGTACTCTGTAGGTCTACCAAAAGTGAAACCTGGACACCAACCCAACCATAAAACCCTCCACCTACAACATGTCCTGTCTTCAAGATGAACTAGGGCAATAATGGTACAGAATTTGTGGGAGTGACCAACCAATGTGTGGTTTAACTGGAGGACTATGCCCTACACTGGATGGCCAGGAACTGGAGACTAGATAAGACATAGACCTAGAGTAGAACCCAACATAACAGGCAAAAATTTTTTTTCAATATAATGATTTTTAATGATTGTCTGCTTATAGATTGGTGCCTTGGTAGCAGGTGCAGAGACCCATAGCCAGACGTTATATGAAGAGAGTTTAAATTGAAGGTCTCCATCCCATCCCTACCCTAGGAGAAGAGGGGACCCTGTCTAAGAAGGGGAGGAAGACAGTAAGAGTCAGAGAGGATAAAAGACACACAGAGAACACAGCCCACTGAATCAACTAAGCAGGGCTCACATGGACTTTACAGATATTCAAATGGCAAGCGCAGGGCCTTCGTGGGTTTGTCCTAGGTCCTTTGCATATTTTTTATGGCTGTTAGCTTTATGGTTCTGTGTTTCTTCTATTTTTCAAGTATTCCTTTTTCTAATGAGTTGTATGTTGCTTCTTAATGGTTTGGACAAGTCAATTATACAATCTGTCTAACAATTTGCTGCTCTATGGATGATATGCCCATGGGCAGAATTGTCAATCTGAAAAAACAAAGCAAGTTTACCAGTCATTTCCTCTCTGGACAGGTAGCCACTTTTGATATGGTGAAACAGTCTATATTTACCAAGGTCAAAAAGTTTTTTTTGAGGCCACTTAAGTGAATGGGTAAACCAAGGATACATTTGGATTAGAAATTACAAAAACTGTGAACTTCCCACATTGCCTGATAGACATTAGTCCCATCTGAAAATAGATCAAGGGGGAAAGAAAGCAAAAATGTGAATTTAAAAATAACTTAGTTGCTGGAAGTTAGGAATGGTCATGATTAGAGTTGTGTAGTATACAGAATGTGAATGAATCATTTGTCATTTCTTATTAATGCACTGGGCCAGTGTTAGATGAATAAGGAGAATAAACAAGTACATTGGAGCAGTGTGTTTAGTCAAATGGAACAAATTCAGCAGCCTCAGGCACTGGGTATGTTCAGTAAATTATCTTTTCCTAAGAACTAAATGGCACCCTGTAAAGAGTTCATTCACCTCACATGGATGAGCAGTTTACATCAGATAACGGATTCTTCACCTCCGTGATCCCGCCTGCTGCTATTATCTCGAAGATTTGTCACTGTCCTTTCACTTATGTTTCTAGATCAGGCTGGAAAATTGGATGCCTTTGAAAGCATAGACAGCTTTTTCCTGGCCAATCTTACAGACATGAATGTACATATGGTGAAGTGGTTTATGTAGGAGTAGAATATGCTTTGAGGAAGAGATGAGATGGATACACTCTGTTCTTGACTTGAGTAGAATATCAATATATTGGTCATTGATTTCAAATTAGTGTTTACAATATCAGCTCAAGTAACATCTCTTCAATGACAGTGTTTATATCATGTACTGCATGATTTATGCAGCTTAGTACCTCATTATACTTGACTTTGAAAATATTTTGTATGCAAAACATGTACACACACAAATAATGTACTTTATGCATTATTTTGGATTTATTCTTTATACGCACACATATATAATATACACATATATACATGTGTTATTTGTAAATCGTAAATGAGCAGATGCAAGATGTCCATCTAGTTTTGAATTGTATTAAAACTTATTTAGATAGACCAATTCTGCCTTAATTTATATAGCTGGTTTGTGGGAGAAAGAGATTTGTGCTCAAATTCACCTATAGTTCATGTAATTAATCACTATAGAGAAGACTCCAGAATTTTGTATTTAATGGACTAAGGCCAGTAGTTTATCTGATTAAAAGGAACAAAAAGAGATATAATTGATTTGGTATTCAAAAAAGACTCTGTATGCAATGAGATTGAAGAACAACTGCAAAATGAGGAAAAATGTTAATAAACCCACTTCAACAGATGAGCAATGGGAAGCAATCAATAAATTGAACTAGTCATAGCTCATCTTAAATAAAGACAAATGAACAAAGAAAGGGTGTATGTCTTAGCATAGCACTCGTCTTCTTGGCCAGCTTCATAGTGTGTGTGTGTGTGTGTGTGTGTGTGTGTGTGTGTGTGTGAATGCGCATGCATGTGTGCATGTTCATGTGTCTGTACATATGTGTGTGTGCATTTGTGTGTGAGTGCAGTGCCACTTTATGCATTATTTCTGATTTAATCTTTATATACACCCATATAAAAGAACAATGTGGGTCAATTCTTTTACACATGGGTAAAATGAGGCACAAAGGATCTAAGATAACTTCTTAAAAGCAAAAGTATGAAAAAGGTAAATAATCAAAACAGGTTTTTCAAAAACGTTTCTGGGCTATGATGTTTATTGATTTTTGTCATCCTTATCTTGATACCCCCTTTTTAAAAGTGTGGCAATGCCTCCCTGTTCTTTTATGAGACTCTCAGGAAAGATTTCTTATGTATCTGTGGATCTTAGAAGTGAGTTGTGACAGGAAGAAAACCTCCATAGTTATAACTTGGCCAGGGGCCACTGAGTTTGACATTCTCTCATCAGCCCCTTTTAAGTTGACTAACAGCAAATAAGCAAATGCTTGAGAGCTCAGAGCTGTGACTGAATTCCTCATAGTCCTATCAAGAGCTCATTACAGTTCTACAGAGAAAAACCATGCATTTGTCTCACGTCATTTCAGCTGCACCAATGAATTTCTGGTGTTTTAATCTGAACTTGGTTTTTCAATAGGAAGTCAACTTTCAAACTCCTTTCCTAATAAAGCTCATTTTTATTTTTTCTACTTTTCCTAGTGAATATTTTAATCTTCTTAGAATAGATAAGGAAACTAGCAAAAAAAGTCCTCTTCGACCTTGAAATTGGACAAAGGAATTTGATTTGCATTTGAAATGATTTAGTTTCCAGTGTACATGGCCAAGACTCTTGCTGATCGAGCATCTAAGCTAGGAAAAGAAAGGAAAATATGATTTTGCTTGTTTGCTTTTTAAAAGTAGGTTCTGACATTCTTGATTTGCTAGGTTGGAGCCAGTAAGAGATCTTCACAGGTGAAGGTACTTGAATAAGGCTTGACATCCCGAGGTCATCCTGAGTGTTTCTGTGAAGGAATCTATCCTGTGTGTCAGCCCCAAGGACTGCACAGAAGACAGAAAAGTAAAAAGCATACCACCAAGAGTCCTTCCTCTCCTTCACTGCTTTGCTCTGAGCTGGAGCATCACTGCCTAGCATATCAGCTGAATGGAACAAAGGAAAACAATAGTAGACATCAATGGTGGAAGAAAAGAGTTTCCACACGACGTCCTCTGCCATCTATACATGTGCTGCTGCAAGGAATTCTCTACTGATCACACACACACACACACACACACACACACACACACAAATGGGGACTGTAAAGATGAATGGGGTGGATACCACAAGTATCAGTGCTGGGAGTATGCCTAAGAGATGAGTATCTTCTAACAGGTGCTGTGTGCTTTGGGTTAGAGGCTAGAATAAATGGGAATCCTGTTCTAGGGAATGAGGCCTTTTGTTTAAACAAGTTTAGCTGTGTTGGCCTGATTCTCCTTTTTAAAGAAATAAAGAACTGCACGCATCTGGTAAGTTGTATGTCCTCACCAGCCCCACACCAACCTAACACTACTGAATCACACTCCACACTTGCGTAATCTTCTCACTGTACTTTCAGAGAATGTGTTCCCAGTGGTTGCTTACTTTCGATAATAACATATGTAAGGATAAGAGGGGACCTCCGTATTTCCATCAGAGAAGACAGAGATGGCACTATGACAATGTCTGATTCCAGACTACAAACACAAGGACACTAAGAACTTGAAAAGTACAGCTGCAGAAACACTATTTTGAAGAATGCACTGCATATGCTTCTAATCACCATTGCCTACACATAGCCAGGATGGAGTGTCCCAACTGCCAATCATTAGTGAGCTTATGTGCCAGGTGTAATGATGGTACTATTTCACATCTTTGTGAGGCAGGAATTTTAATCCTACTTTATACAAATAATTATCTGAAGCTTAGGGAGGATGCAAAACCATGCTTATGATCACTCATGTTAGGAAGCTCAGAAGCAAGATCAGACACTTCATTTGGTCTAACATCAAAAGCTTACTTTTCTTTTGTGATGTACTGTTCACATTGTGCTAATGCTCTGTGAGGCTTTAAGCAAATCATTTAACCATGCTGTACCTCAAACAAAACATCACAGAGTCCTTAAAAAAATTATTGCCCACTGCAATTCTTCACAGACTTGAACTTCAATCTGAAGGCAAGATAAAGTCAGTTTCTTGAATAATACATAAAACCATATACTGACATAAACACATAAGTATATAAAAATGCTGACCCTCTCTCATTCCCGTGTGCAATGTTTATTTGTCTTATAGATGGAAAAAAAAATTCAATGTAACAGAACTCTTAAAGCAAAGGTAGCCTGGCCCTCATATTATCTCTAAGGTTAAAGAAGCTTGCTCGTGATTTTGGTATGTATTGGTTTGTAGTTTTAAACCTATATTTCTTGCAACTTCGTTATTAACAATCAGATGAGGACTTGGTGTATTTTGAAGATGCCTGATTGCTCTCCTCTATTTTAACTGAGTTGGGCTGAGAGGCCATGGTTATTGTGGGAAACAAGTAGGCACAGAATTTTAGACTATCCTCATAGTGAACCTGAGTAACTCCTAGGTTTTCTGGTTTGATTGATACAAAAAACTTTAAGGTTTGTAATAGAAAGACAGAGAGAGAGAGAGAGAGAGAGAGAGAGAGAGAGAGAGAGAGAGAGAGAGTCAGAGAGAGACAGAGACAGACAGAGAGACAGAAAGAGACATGGAGGGAAGAGATCCAGGGAAAAGTTCCATGACATTACTAATAAAGAAGGAGAAAGTAAAAAGCAACACACTCTGATGTCATTCCTTCATTTTTCATATGATTGAGAAATAAAGTTGTATAAGCTCAAGGGAAAATAATAGCCTCTGAGAAATGTTTGCTTAGATTTAACTTATTAAAGGAAAAAGAAAAATGATCCCAAGTACACATGGTACACAAGTATGCCTCATAGCCCAGATTCTATTCCCAAGAAGCACAGATACTTTTCAGCTGTCATACTGATGTAGGAATTGTGAGGAAGCCCATGAAAGAAGTCTGAGGTATAATTATGATGTGTATAGAATGTGGAAGAGTACCCAGGGGTGAGACTTCAAAGCATCATTGTAGCCCCATTTGGAACTATGTAACTAACGCCTGTCATCTAAAGTAAGGTCAAATGTAAGAAGCAAAGCCATTATACTGAATTCGAGATACAGTCTAATAAGAAGGAAGAAGAATGAGGAAGATAATCTCTTTCTATTCTGAGTCTCTCTATGCATTCTTTAAATGCCCATGCTCTTGGAGATTACATAATTTATCAGATACTCTTGTATTGAAAACACACGGGCATTTTCAAACTTTTTCTATATAAGAACCACCTAGATATTTTGTTGGTCTGTATGTTCTGAACTCTGCATTAAGATGATCAATAGTACTCTACAAAATGATGAGATAGAGCCACAGCTAAAAGGCTTAGCACAGCATTAACCCACTGGGAGGTTGAAAATCTCCAGTAAGTGAATATGTACTGATAGAATACGACTACTCCCAAAACATGGAGAGGAAATAGAATACAAGATCGTTTGCATATAACAGAGCCATAGTTGTGGAAGGGCTATGTCAGAGGTGCACCTTTGTGTAGAAGAGCAGAAATGAGTTTATTGAGAAAATGTGTTGAAGATGAGTTGGGTTGAGAAGAGCACACAGTCAAGCAGTTTAAAATGTGGGTCAATCCAAGTTAATTGTGAAGAATATGGTACAATTTTAAGCCTATACTTTCTCCCTCAAAAGACTTGTTCTTTAGATAACACTCAGAAAAAATCAGTGAGGATGATGGAAAGATATGAAAGATATTACAGGGTATTTTGCCAGCTTAAAGGAGGAAGGAGAAGATGGAAGTAATTCACTTAAAGTAGAAGTCAGAAGAATGTGAGCAGTAGACATTTAGAGAGGGAAATGGTGTCAAACCAGAGATATAGCTTTTCGAGGGTGCAAATATGATTGAAGCATCTGGTCATACAAAACCTGAAGTCAGAAGAGAGCATTGAATGGGTGCTACTGCTCAGTTTCCTTTCTCTACATATACAGTCCAGGATCTTAGCCAGAAAATGGCATTACATGGAATTCTCAGGTCTACACTCACCAATTAAAACAATCAAGGTAGCTTCCCATGGAAAAACTTACAGTTAATACATATAGCACATTAGAAGGAAACCACTTGCAACATGAGTTCTGGACTGTTGCTTAAGTGTAGGAGCTGTTTAAATACAGGAACAAGAACTTTGAGGAATCCTTCCCTTAAGGTACAGTGTTCATATTGCAAAGTGGGAAAATGATATTTTCTAACCTAAATCAGTGGTATGAAATGAATAAATGAAGGTGAATAATTCTAGCAATAATTTTCAATTGTTCCTGAAGAAACCAGTTGCTTCTAATGGACTGAACTAATACTACTTACCAATTTCCTTACCATCTGGGATGTGTCATCAACATTATAACATAGAGCAGCAAAGTCTTAGATGCTGTGAAACTGTTACTTTGCCTTGTATCAAATGCAATATTGCACAGTCCTTTTTCTATATTCTTTTGTTATCTTCAATAAACAAATACATAGTGTGTTGATTGGAAAATCTGCTGAAAATTTTACAATTTACTAATTTTTCACACTTCTTTTACCAACTCCTGAGATGTTTACGAGTTAAAAGTTCTTCTAAGTGGCCTGTGGAATTATTTCATACATAGAAGATATATGAACCTATGATTCACTTAACTATTCCTATTTTTCCTTTAAAAATGTACAATAAAATGTTTATATTTTGATTGTCATACACAAACCATAATTATGAAATATATGTGAAGATAAAATAAAACATATGTACCTTCTCCCTATTTTTGCTCTCATGTGATAGAATCCAATGCTCAATATTTTCTCTGTTCTTTTCCCTTTATCTTGGCATTAGGAACTAATTAGCATTAATTTGCATTTCTTTACACAGATATAAATATCCAGGCATAGTTTGCAATAGTAGTCCCTTTGCACACAAAGTTTAATACATGCTAATATCAGTATTCAAGAGCACATCTAAACATACCAATGCACTCATTAAAAGCAATAACTATATAACTGTAGAATTGCTCCTGCATATTCAACCAAAGACTTGTAGTGACTGAGCCAAGAAGGAAGAGCTGTCTTTCTATTTCTTCAAATGCTATTTCACCCTTGTTCTCCCACACCTTCCTCATTCATTACCAACTATTTCTTTTGACATTCTGCAAAATGATCAGCACATTTCTGAAATTTGTATTTATCAAGCATCCTCGACTTTCATTGAGAAACAATGAAAACATCAGGCAAATTCCTGTTCCGTGGTGTATACAGTCTCATGTCAGGAGATTGAAGAATATATCAGTATACTAATAAACACTATTTTGATGGCTAAACAGGAAAAATTAAAAGGAATCACTGCCTTGGGCTTTTTTTTTTTTTAGACAATTATTTATTTATTTGCCTAATATGGAGTATTTATTATCACTTAGAAAATATATCAAAGTTTGTAAACAAAATGAGAAAAAAAGACAAACCACAGAGTGTAGCAAAGAAGACTATCAATAGTCTCAAAAATGGGGACCATGTCTTCCTGTGGACAGAGGCCATTCTTTCAAGAGCACTTCTGTAGAGTACCTCATTAAAAAATAGTGAGGGACTTTTGGGTAGCATGTAGAATTTATGTCCAGTTCCAATGTTTGCCCATGGACCTCTAGTTCCTTTACTATCAGTTGAAGATACTATCATCCTGTGCATATTCTTGAATGTCCTATCAAAGGCCCATTAACCATAAAATATATGTTTTTATTTTGCAAACTGTACATTTTTATTTTCCATAATTGCATTCTGTTCCAGTACTCTGCTGTCAAGTTTCATGTCAATATCATATTTTAAAGAATTTTTACTTTTTTATATGTATGGGTGTTTTGCTTGCCTGTATGTTAGTATGTAAACCACATGCACACAATGTATGCAGAAGTCAAAACAGGTCATAGGAGCCTCTGATACTATAATTACAGATAGATATGAGCTACAAATGGTGTCTAGGAAACAGTCTCCAGTCCCCCGAAAAAGCAGCTAGTGGTCTTAACCATCAAGCTATGCCACTATTCTCAATGCCATGTTACTTAATTATAAGAGTTTTAGGATGTCTTCTTAATAGTTTTATTAAAAACTATTTTTCCTTTAATGAATGTAAAATGGAGTCTGTATTTTACAAAATATGACCATTTTCGCAGTTTTTTAAACCATGAGGATGGAATGTCTTTCCAGTTACTTGTAGTCCCAAATTCTTTTGTAAATCTTGGTATAACTACACACCTATATGCTTGTTTGTTTTTTGAAGCTATTGAAAAATTGTTTATTTTTACGTTGTTGTTATTAGTTAGAAACACAATTGTGTTTTCTTCCTATTTCATATTCTGAAACTTGGTTGACTCATTAGATCTAATAGAGATTTTTCTTTCTTGTTTTTGTGTATAGTGTTTAGGGAGGTCCATATGCAAGATCATGTCGCTTATGCTTTCCAACTTATGGAATATTTTAAAAATAAACAACTATGGAACTAAAGACTAGAAGGGTTGATTAGAAATTACTCATGTAACATGATTTTAGTTTTATATCTATTGAACAATTTCACATCTCCTCTCAGCTCCTGTCTCTGGAGTCGGCCAATCAACTCTTGCATAACAGTGAATACAGTTAAAAATATTATACTGTTTACGTAAAGTAGGTCTAAAATGGTAGCATTCATGCTGTTTTGCAAAAATAATAACAAAGAAATGGAGAGGAGCATTAAGTCGTTATACAATGATGGAAATGGATTACTTTAAATTGTGCCAATGATTTTGTGACTCTATTTATATACCAAATTTATAAAAGTGCACACAACAATCATGTACTGATTTCAGTTGTACAATTACATCAAAAACAAAAGCTTTTCAAAAGAAGACATAATAAGGAATTGGCTAAAAGATTAGTTAATGGGCATCTTAAACCAAGAAGCAGTTTGGACTCTACAGAGTAGTGTGTGAAATCAACTGCTCATATGTATGGAGGGAACACAAGACATTATTTAATGAAGTGAGGTTGGAAAGTCTATATGACCTGATGCTTTTCAATAGAATCATGACCTTATTTCTTTATGCTTGTAAATAAATAAAATGGGTTTGAAGGAGGGATAACACCTTCTATAAAGAGAAGAGTAAATTGTCAGATCTAAATGAGCTATCAACAGCCTGAGTTGATAACTGATCTGACTTCCCTTCCTGAGGATAAAGAACAAGAACTGTGGATTCAGGCTGTATGCTTTATTCACTAACATCATGGGGAAATGAATAGGTGGAAGACTGAACCACTGAAATCTGAGGATCCTTGGTCTCTGACAGATAACAGTAAGAGCCCCACAAACAGATTTCCTATTTGAATCATTTTTCCACCACAAAGTGTTTATGTAAACAGAGGCTGATACTTTTTCTAGGATTAACCGTCTCAGATATATTATGTGGGCATGTGGTGGAGTCTTACATGTTATGACAGAACCTTTAACACAAAAAGCAAACATTCCTACTGTGACTATTTTCCTCATTCATTTTCACTGATTTGTAAAATACATTAATAAATAAATTAATAGAAATAATGACTATTACTAGAAAACCAAAATTGTTGCAGAATAGCTCACAATGACCTTTCCCTCATGTGCACAATTTCTCTGACTCAAGCATACAGATAACTTATCTGCCAGAAGTTCATCCTGCTTCTATTACAAACACACATCCTAGACCCAGCTTTGCCCCCAAGGCCTTCATCCTTGAAACTCAAGCAATCTGTGCTTTTGGCATTGAAAGGCACCACACTATTAAAAGGACATGGATAACAGATTCACAACACCCTTCTGGTTTGCTTTTTGGCAACTTGCTCTTTAATATGGTACAAATAATCATAAAATTAAACAGTACATACTTACAGCTTTATAGCAATTGCTCACATAGCTAGTGCCAAGTTTCCCATAATAGCTTCACATTTAATTAGTATATAATCTTCAGATATAAATAACATTCTAGCTTATAATCAGTAATTATAATATACTTACTAGCAAGGTATCCACATGTGTCAGTGTACATGAGCTGAACTGGTATGAAATACTAGAGCTCTATAAATAAAAAATATGTGAGTTTCTAATATAGACTTTTCAGTGATATTAAGAACTAAATGAATAAGATAGAACATGTTCATCCAGTTTCTGTGTTATAATCTTATATAGGATAGTAATTATATAGTTACATAATAGAAATGGCTGATTGACATTGAGATTGAGCAAGGGCTTTGTAAGCATGAAATCTGTCAAAGAAGCAGTATGACCTTTGCACTCATGGCATTACATTTTAATTTGGGGAACAGAAATTGTGCTGTTATATACCCTCAGTGTTTTGAAGATATAGTTTAGAGATTAGGAAGTAAACTATACTGAATAATTAAAACAATGATTTTGGAATTGCATTCAATATTTTAAACATAAACCCAGATATTACTGCAACACTATTCCAAAAATACTACAGTGAAAATACAGTGAAATTACTGTGTGGTGGGAGCATAGAGGGAGGAAGGGATTATTGACCCAAGTAACCAAGAAGCCAACATCTTACTTCTCAAACCGAGAATACAAAACCCGAAGTGCAGCAGATGAATGGTCAAGGGCCTGGAGAGAAAGAAATGCAGATTCATCTCTTCATGATGCCTAACAGTAAAGCAGAATAAGGAAAAAGATAAAAATCAAATGCCTTCTTTTTATAAAAGAAACATCTCATTGTCAATTGGCTAGATCTGAGATATGTAAGTACATGGATAAAAAGCTTTATGAAAAAGTTATGTGTCTGAGTACATCTAAGCTTAGCTATGGAAGACAGACAGGAACTTCAAGAAAGGATAATGTGATTAAAACTGAGATTATATTCGGTTAACTCTAGGACCCACCTAGTTCCCAGTAGGATTTGACCAGAAAGACATCAATCACTACCCAGCACTAGAATCCTTTCAGCCCTAGAATAATTCTGAGGGAATGGATATGCTTAAGATCATAAGTGGAAAGAACTGTTTGTTTGTTTCTTTGTTTACATTTTTGGTTCTCATGATAGCCTACTGCCTTCTAATATTAACTCTGTTATGCTTGCAGATAAGAACCTAGCATATCTGTCCTCTGAGAGGCTCCACCCAAAAGCTGACTGAAACAGATTCAAATACCCAAAGCCAGACATTAGCTGGAGATAGTGGAGTCTTGCGGAAGAGTTGGAGGAAGGATTGAGGGACAGGAAGAGGAGGGAGACTCCACAGGAAGACCAACAAAGTCAAGTAACCAGAACATTTAGGGGAGTCCTAGAGGCTGAACCACCAACCAAAGAATGGGCATTGGCTGTACCTAGGCCCCCTTGCATATATGTAGCAGAGGTGCTTGTTCTTCTTGAAGGTCGCCTAACAACAGGAGTGGGTCCTTGTCTTGAATTTGCTGCCTGCCTGTGGACCCTGTACCCCTAAGTGGGTCACTTTGCCTGGTTTCAGTGAAAGAGGATGTGCCTAATCCTGTAATGACTTGAGGTGTCAGGGTAGGGTGATACCCAAAAGTCCTCCCTTCTTGGAGGAGAAAGGAATGGGGTAATGAGGAAAGGAGCTGTCTGAGGGTGGGATTAGGAAGAGAGGGGGTGCTGATATTGTGATATAAAATAAATAAATAAATAAATTTTTAAAAAGAAAGGCTAGAGATCACAGAGACCACCACTTCTTCAGTGTTTCTAGAAAATCTTCTTGGTATATTTGCCCTCTACCTGTCTTGAAACTGTTTCCATGGTCATGATTCATACTCATGATTAAGAGGAAAAAATAATCAATGTTAATGTCACCCAAAACACCCTAAACATGTGAAATAATCAGGGAAGCAGCCAGTCCTTATAAGCAAATCAGTTGCTATTCCTAGAAGATGGATAAAGGAGGATGCCGAACACCCAAAGGCATCTTCTAAAGTGTTGACATTTGGCCTTTTGCTATGTATTATAATGTTAAATACCGGCTCCTAAGGCCTGGTTGGCCCCAGGAACAAGAGAAACTTCATGTAGACCTAAGTGACACTACGTAACCTTGTCCCCCAAGTTATCCTTTTGTGGTATTGGTGAATAAAGATGTCTATAGCCTGTATCTGGGCAGAAGAGAGATATGCAGGGTTTTTATTTCCCAGGCTTGGGGTGGGAGGCAAGAGACCAGGAGAAAGAAGGAACAGAAAGAGAGGGAGGAAGACACCATGGGGTAAGGGATCATAAGAACTGGTCATGTGGGCTGGCCAGTCAGAATAAGAGTGGCCCATGGAGAAAATGGTCATTACCGAGAGTTATTATAAATATAAAGGTTGTGTGTCTTTTATCTGGGAACTGAATGATCAAAGTCAGGGTAGAAACCACCATTTGAGATTAAATAATTACTACAATACTGAAGGAATCACAGATCTTTGCTATTGTTTATGTGGATGCACAGGCACAAACCCACATATACTATAAACATGCACATTCAAACAGGCATACAGATACACACATTATTAAAAAACACACACATGTATGCAAGTATAGACATACTCATACAAACAGCACATACCAGTGCACAGATACACACACATAGACACAGGCAATCACCTGACTATCCATGCCTACACCCATAGTCACACACACACACACACACACACACACACACACACACACACACACAGGCATTCCAATACTATATATTTTAACTTTTCCACATATGTTTTTGGGAATATGTTAGAATGCTAACAGAAAAGTGGTAAAAGATAAATGTTGACAAATACAAATAAAAATGTTCAATTGCATATAGGAAATGTGCTCAAAGGCATAAAAATTAAGTGTTACTGATGCCCATGCCTCAGCCTAGCTTGGCATGTTTCTGTGAAATAAGAAAGTAATATTATATGAACTACACCCAGTGTCTTTGGAGTACTTTATTTTTCAAACTACATCAATAGATCTGAAAAGTATATTTATACCTATTGATCTACAGCATTGATCTTTGTAAACTAACCTAAGGGAATAATTCAAAAGTAGCAAAACTATATATGAAGATTGTGCCACTGTTAATTACAACATAAAATTAAATACATAAAAATGAGCATCAGGAGGACCTGATTTTTTATTGCATAAAAAATAATCAAGTTATATTAAACAAGCTATTTGACTACTGCTTCCGAATTTTCTGTTGTTTTGTTTTGTTTTTAACAACAATGTGTTATGCAGGGCATCTGCACACATGAACTTACAATGGTTGAGATAGCATGAACAAAACCTGTAGAAGCTAAGCCAGACCACTCCCAGCATGGAGAATGGAGTTAGGCAAACAATACCACTCCCAACCATGGAGCTATTGGTGATTGTTATCTTCTGAGAGAAGACCAGATTGTCTCAGCAAAGTGTGTAATTCCTAGGACAATGACACATTAGAAGGCCACATATCCAAGACTATTTAAGAAACACAAATTAGACTTGATATTTGATTTTTAAGAGGATACAAAGTTGGGTGGATATGGAAGAAAGTGGGATTTGGGAAGAGTTTCGAAGGGGTGACTATGTTATGTTAAATATATGTTACATGAGAAAGAAGTAATAAAGAAGTAATAAAGACAGGAAATGAATTAATAAGTTATGTGAGCACAAATAGCAGTGGATGCAGTTGTTGAAAATGACAGCTTTTTATCAGAATTAAGCTTGTAATTAAAGTCTATATGACATGAGAAATGAATTCCATTTCAAAATATTGTTTAAAAGTAATTCAGCAGACCAAGAGGGTGCATGCCTTTCATACAGGCACTCTGTAGGCAGAGGTAGATGGATTTCTATGAGTTGAAGACCAGCCTGATCTATATAGCAAGTTACAGACAGCCAAGACTACATAGTATCTCAAAAAGTACAACAACATGAGAATAGATAATTATTAGAAAGCATGTGAACGAAGCCTGTGGGGACCATGACATTATCATCAAAGAAGCACAAGGGTAGCTGATACAATTAGTTTTATTTTAGAGTAATTCTGAGGAAGTCAGGACTGGAACTCAAGCTGGTCAGGAAGCAGGAGCTGATGCAGAGGCCATGGAGGGATGTTTATTACTGGCTTGCTTCTCCTAGCTTGCTCAGCTTGCTTTCTTATAGAACCTAAGATTACCAATCCAGGGATGGTACCACCCTCAAGGGGCCCTCCTCCTTGATCACTAATTGAGAAAATACCTTAGACCTGGATCTCATGGAGGCATTTTCTCAACTTAAGCTTTGAAAGTTAAGCTTACTCCAGCTTGTGTCGAGTTGACACACAAAACCAGCCAGTATATCATCTGATGTTTGGAGTATTGACAAAGTCAAAAATTGAGGAGGTTATACCTTAGCATGGGGGATCATGGGGTTTGATACAGTAAATAATACATAAAATGAAACATAAAATTTTACTTCATGTATGAAGATAATTTCCTCCAGAAGATAAAGGTCTGACATTTATGGGGGTTGCTGAATTGTGTTTCAGGGTATTTACATTGGAGAAGGAATATCTCATATCCAGAGCTATTTGCAGGCAGATTTTTACATGTCAATGATAACCAGATATCTCATCAGGTTGTAAATATAGACATGATATATATTGTTGATTTATGTTAGAGAGGAGAAAGGAGAAATTAAGAGTTGCATATATTGTTTTAAGCAGCTACTGGGGTTCACCGAAGGTCCTAAAGCCAAGAACAAAAGTGTATGGGGTTATAAAGTGACCATCTAAGTAAGTCTTAGGTAGCTAGAGCATAGACATTTGAAAGATCCCGGTATTAATTCAGGGTTTCTGAGTAGATTCAAGAATGGTTAGTAAGGTGGCACTAGAAAATACTTTATTTTTTACTGTAGTGTCTATCTATCTATCTATCTATCTATCTATCTATCTATCTATATATATGTTCATTAGATGGGTAGATTATATGAAGAAATTAATAAAGGTGGAGTTCAGGTTGTGAAAATTGCAGTACTTACCTGTGGCCAAACAGTATTTGTGAAACAATGTAATTGTTAAACTACCTGTCTTATTTTCTGTATGTGTGTGAGCATGAGTATGCATGTGTGCATACAGGTGTGTATACACGCACACACACACACACACACACACACACACACACACAAGATTTTGAAAAACCATGAAGGGAAGGCATCATTTCTTAGTTCTCCTAAATATGTCTTAAAATGGGCTATTTTTCACTATCCTATGTTATCAGTCTTACACCTATGCATTTATGTGTCTTTTTGCCTCCTAATAATCTTAAAATCCTCCTTGTTTTCACTCCCTAAACAGAAATTTCCTTAAAGCCTGCAGGCAGAAATGGATGAGAGACATAGTCATAGCATAGTACCTGTGTAAAAGAAATTCGCTAATGGTTGATGTGTGCAAAAGGCTCACATAAGTAGCTACATACTTATTGTTTTGTCAGCTCTTGCCGTACTGAGCTAGACTGTTGGTTTGCCCTGACCTCTGATTAGCTGGTTAATAAAGCGTGATTTGATAAGGTTTTAGTGGGAATTAAATGGCGTGATCTATACTATGTGAATCATATTCACAAAGTAGGAATTCCCTCTGGGAAACACACCTTATAAGAAAGCACAGGGTAATATTGACACTTGGAAATCAATAATGTGTTGGTTCAGTAGTCAAGGCTCTTAATAAATTACCATTTCATCATTTGGAATGATTGAAAAATTTTCTTCTCAGTGTTGTTGTATTGAGCAAACAGGATGAGTCACCTACCATTCAAAAGAACACTTTATTAAAGTTCAGGATATATAACTCGACACAAGGCAGCTGATGTGGTTTTCTTAATTTTATTTAGAGGCCCTGGTAACAGAAATTGTTGGAAGGTGATTAAGGCCTCCTATGTGCTCAATCTTCACTTCATCTATATGCAGGGTCTGAAAGGTAGTAAGGTAGAAAAGTAGTCACCATCATCTACAGTATAATGCTATTCTGCTCTGATACCCATGAGCATCATCTTCTATTGGATCCAAAGACAATAAAATCATCCCACTGTATCTGTGGGCTCTACAGGCATAGATTCACCCAGTTAAACAAGAAACATAACTTAGAAGATCCATGCCTTCCTAAGAAACTATAGGAAATTAACGTTTCCTGGAGAGGGAAATTTTTTTCTAAATGATTATATAAATCAGAACTACCTAAACAGTAGTTTCACATTGACATACACATACTTATTTTGGTATTATATATTATAACTTAGAAATGGTTAAAGAAAAATAAGGACATGTTATATGCTCCTATAAGAGGTTGTCTATTTAATTGGAGCATTCTTTGGGGAAGAACAACATGAAATCCACCCTCCAAAAGTACTAAGAAAGTATTATTCTACTTATTTTTTCTTTTTATAGTTTTTTAAATTTTTTAACGGTGAGTTTTACCTTGCAATACATGAGCAATAGGCATCTATAGCTAAGGATCCCCTTCCAAAACCTACATCAAGTCCTGAGACTTATGGTGACAGTCAGGAATTCTACAAAAGGATTGCCTGAGTTTTTGTCAAACAATTCGCTCTCCAGTGTGCATTTCCCTGCTGCTGTTTCCTCTGGTGCCTCACAAGGTTTTGTGAAGATTCAATGGGCTATTAAATATAAGGAGGTTCGAGCTTTGGGGGCTAATAAATCACATTGCTTAACACAAAGGCTAGTGAATGCATCCGTGCCTTGACCGCGACAGCCACTGTTATACACTGTCTCAAAGGAGCTTCATTTATCTAACTCATTCATTCATTCATTCATTCACTCATCCATTCTCCTTCTCTGCTACCATCCACCCCTCTTTCTCTCTCCCTCTCCATTGTCTAGTAGTCATGGCTGGTGTCTAAATAGCTACAATATTGACAATGATAATCTTACTAAATATCTACTGTGAACCAACTCTTATGATAAATGAATGATATTATCTGGGTCTCACAACCAATTCTTTAAGATGGTTAATCTCATTATTCATATTTGTACATCTCTAGTACAGAATGTGCTGAAAATATTCTGAGAGGATACTGGGTATCTTCTTCTGTTACTTCCCAACTTATTGTCTTGAGACAGGGTCTTTCAGTGAACTGGAAAGTCACCATTTCAGACAGGCTTGCTGGCCAGCATGCTTCAGTGACTTTCCTGCTTCGACCTCACAACTCCAGAGTCACAGACAAAGCATTACATTGTCATTTCTGGGTTTTTCACTGGTTCTAGGAATTTGAACTCCAGTCCTCATTCATATTTAGCAATTTTTTATTCCCTGAGTCATGTCCCCAACTCAGAAGTGGAATTTTAAAGAACAAATTACACTTCACATCATCCAGCAATTTAAACATGTAGTGAGAATTGCCAATATAATATGGTCTAAACTGCAATATATAGCCTTATAAATCCTCTTGTTGGGTCAAGGTATTTTGCATTTATTCCCTTCATCTTCCTTACTTCTCACCCCTGATCTACCTAATTGACATTGACAGCAGTTTGAGCATGTATGTTGGTATTCTCCCCTGTGTGTTTGACTACTTAGTTACCTTTACAGATATGTTCTTCACTATCCTACCTTTGAAACTGCTAGCTGAGTTTTAAGTCTGAATGCATTGTTCCACTGTGAAGATGGTGTCTTAGTTAAGGTTACTATTGTTATGAAGAGACACCATAACCATAGCAACTTCTATAAAAGAAAGCATTTACGTGGAGCTATCTTGCAAATAAGAGGTCTAGTATATTGTCATCATGGTGGAAAGCATGGTTGCAGGCCAGCAGTCAAGGTAGCTGGAGAGAGTTTTATATCCAGATCAGCAGGCAGCATAAAGCAAGAGAAACTCGAGCTTGGCTTGAACATTTGAAACCCCAAAGCAAACCTCACTGACCCCATTCCTCCAACAAAAGCACACCAACAAGACCATACCTCCTAATCCCTGTCAAGTAACACACTCTCTAATGACCAAGCAGCATTCAAATATATAAACCTATGAGGGCCATTCCTATTCAAATCAGCACATTCTATTCTCTGGTCCACATAGGCATGTAACCATATTGTAATACAAGACTACATTCTATCCTACTTCAAATATCTCCCTAGTCTATCACTGCCTCAAGACTGCTTAAAAGTACAAAGTTAAAAGTCTCTTCTGAGATACATGTCAGTCTCAAATCCCCTAGGAAACAAAATCAAAGATGAGAGGAGAGCATACTTACAACATACAGTGGCACAGAATATACATTACAAATCCCATTACACATGGGAAGAAGGGGAGTATGATGAGGAAATATTGAAGTAAAACAATTCTGAAAACCAGCAGAGCAAACTCTAAACTCTGCATCTCCATGTCTGATGTCCAAGCAGTCTTCAGCTCCACCTCCTTTCAGCTTCATAGACTGTAGTATTCTCTCTCTTGGTCTGTTTCCAATCTCTCTTAGCAGCTCTCTGTGGCAGCAACTCTGGCATCTTCAGGTTTCACCTTTACAGCTTTATGCAAAGGCCTCCCTGTTTCTCCATGCAGGGACATTCCCTCGCACACTCCTGGCCTCAGTGGCTTTCCTTAGTTGTGGGGAGGCAGCAGAGATTGCATTTCTCCTTTCTTGTAGTCTTGACATTGAAGCCAGAACTATGTGGCTGAAGCTGCCAAGTTCTGTTGCTCGATGGGGTTGCAGTGTGGTCTCCTTGTTCAATTACATCTGCATCAACTCTCTGTTTCTCATGGTTTCCCTTACTGCCTAAATTTGGCTCTCCTGGAACTTACTCAAGAGAACAACTTGACCTTGAACTCATTATTCCAATGGCTGACTGACTTTGCCTCTTGAGTACAGGGATTAAAGGCCTGTGTCATCACACCTGACCCGAAGATTTTCTTCCTTTCATTTCTTACAAGTTGGAAGCTTAGCTGAGTGTTGTCTTTCCCTGAGTCCACCACTCCCTTTATCCCAGTGGCTCTCAACTTTCCTAATGTTGTGACGCTTTAATATAGTCTCTCATGCTATGGTGAGCCCCAACATGAAATTGTTTCATTGCTACTTCATAACAATAACTTTGCTACTCTTAGGAATCTTAATATAAATATCAGATATGTAACATATACACAACAGATATGCAACAGATATACAACCCCCAAAACAGATTAGAACCCACAGACTGAGAACTGCTGTCTGATTCCATTTCTAATCAAGCTTTTCTTTAAACTTTTTTCTTCCTGTTCTTCTGACTGTCAAACTGTACGTTTGTATTTTTCCTTCCTCACCTTTCTCCTTTTTATTATAGATCTGCATAAGTGTGCCCACTGATAACCAAGCAGCACAGCCAATACCAGGCTGTCTGGGAATTTCCTCTGCCAAAGCTGTTAATCCATAACTCTTCAATTTAGCCTCAGGCAGATTTCATAGACAAGGATAGAAAGTAGTCATCTTCATCAAAATATCACTACAGAGATCTTTTGGCCACATATTAATATTTTCATTCCTGAAACATATTAAGCTGGGCCCCAAAATTCAAATCACCCTCAACAGTACTGTTTTTAATGTTCTTACTAGTATGGCCCATTAAGCCCCACTTCTCTAGCCCAAACTCTTAAGAGTTAAATATTTCTCCAAACAGAAGCATTGTCTGCTCTGACACAGCAATCCCCAAATCCCTGGTACCAATTTTTTATTAGTTAGGGTGTTTGTTACTTTGATGATACACCATGAACTTGTAATCTCTTATAAAGAAAACATTTAATTGTAGCTGAGTTATAGTTCAGTGGTTTAGTCCATTATCTTTATGGCAAGAAGCATATTTGCACCAAGCTGAGACACAGATGAATGTTCTACATGTGGATTGGCAGGCAACAGTTAGAAAGAAACACTGAGGTTGCCTTGAGCATTTGAAACCCGAAGCCCACCTGCTGCGACACACTTCCTCCAACAAGGCCACACCTACTCTAATAACACCACACCTCCTAATCCCTGTCAAGTAGTACCACTCCTTTATGGCTTAGCATCCAAACCAATGAACCTGTGGGGGCCATTTCTATTCAGACCACCAGAGATGGAGATGAACTTCCTTATATGACAAACTGCTTTTTCATTAAAACCTCCTCAGCATTTCCTTTCTTTTTATGAAAAAACATCTAGACACAGTAAACAACTGGTATATTCCCAGTCTCTGGTTATTTGGTTGTCAAGGATAGGTAAACTACTCTTTTCTCTTAATATCTTATCTAAGCACATAGGAAATAAATATCACCTAATTGAATGATACAGCTGCAAGGAGATAATTTAAAACTATCTCCACTGTATTAAGAGCCATATCTGACATAAGACAATCAGCACCAGATACTGAGAGTAGGGGAAAGTATGTCATTGTCTATGCTTACTATTTCTAAAGTTTAGGATGAAATTAACTCAGCAGAAGGGACATCTCTCTTCTCTGTAGATTATGGCAACACATATTATGCAACTAACTTGACTGAAAGTAAAACAAATTTAAAACTGAAAATATGTGCATCTTTCTCCATATTTTAGAAGAAATTTTGCTACTATATCACAAAGAACACTTAGTTGCCTCAAAAAGCAGAAGTTCAGAGATGGTTGAGAGGTTTAGACTCCATTCTATACCTTCCAAAGAACAGGAGAAATTCTAAACTCTGAGAAGGGTGTAAAGCTGGATTTGTATGGCCTGGTGCAAAGCCTTAGCATTTGTTTAGAAAGAGAAGATGGTTTCCAAGAACAAAAGAGAAAACTTAGTATGTGTGGAAGACCTCAGCAAATATGGCTTCTCAGTATTCCACTTTCCAAATAAATTTCATCAAGGATGCTGACCAAGTTATTGAATAATTCTAAAATTAGTGGAGATGCCATAGCCTCTCAACTTATTTGGACTAAAATAGAGGAGTAAAATGGTAAAAAACAGATATGTTGAGCTGTGATTTCAATATAAAAGACTGTAAAATAGAACTCTTTTAGTCTTTGCATTCTGGTATAGGAAAATGCTTACTGAAAAAATGCATCAGGTTGTAATTACTAAAGTTTGTGTTTGAAGCATCTGTGTGAGTCACCGTCCATCCTGAGACAGCTAAGTGGTGTGTTTGCATGCCATTCTCATGTGCAAAAATAAATACATGGAATTTCATCAGTTCTATGGAGATTTTATGCATTGCATGTTCCGTGGAAACTGGACACAAATATGAAAATGTCCATACCCTATTTAGAAAAAACACAGCCAAATTTGCACAGGAAAATGACACACAAGTCACCAATGATTATTCTAAAACCTGTCTTTTGAGGCCACTCAAAACCATGTCTTATGTTTAGAAGGTATCTCTGGATTTTGTTTTGTAGCAGTTGTCAAGGGAATTGATACCTATTACCTTATGGCAAGCTTCATATATATTAACCTTACAATCAGATTGCTAACTCTATGAAGAATTTGGAAAGATTTTTTTTTTTCTGACAAATCCTCACACTTCCCTTTGCTTGAGGAACAAACCAAAGGGCATCGTAGCCGGTGTGTGAGTCTCATACTGCAATCTTATTCTTCACTCCTAAATAAAAACTCATGGTTGATTAATCGTCTCTGTATGTTGGGTTAACATTAACCATAATAAATTTTAAAAGAAAGCAGAGTTGCCATCTGACTTGTTTAACACAATCATTAGTTCTTTATGGAAATATCTTCATTTTTTGAAGATGATACAAACAAAAATTTGAGTGCTTCATTTTGTTGGTGAAGAGATTAAATTAGAGTGAATTGTAAAATGTACCCTAGGCTCAGTCTCACGAAGCTGTGCACTCAGTGGTTTCACCAAAGTCTCAGGCAAAGATCACTGATTCTCATGAAGGGATTTTTTTAAACTAGGAAAGCACTTGAAACTATCCATAATCCATGCATAGCCAACAACTAGGGCATGGTGGCAAGGAGAGGAAGTAATTGTGCTTTAAACCATAAACAAAAAGGAGAAGACAGATGATTTGAAAATATGCAAGGAAAAATATGATAAATTAAAAGTTTTAAACTAGAAACTCAGACTTTGCACCAGATGGTTCCTAAGAATAAAAAGCCTAAAACAACTTAGAGAGGATTTTCCATACGGCAAAGTGAGGTATCCTCAAATTTCTCTGCTTGGTAAGTGTGAATTGAATGTAAAAATAGATATTTTTTCATAACTTGGCCTATGTAATCTCACACAGTTCAAACTTTAGGAGAAAACTGGATAATATTAAGTGAAACTATCAAAATGAAGTCTGAATCTGATGCAATCATGAGAGAGGCAGGGAAATTGCCAGGGGTAGCACAGGCATGTCTTTTATCTTTACAGTATTTCCTCAGAGGACCCCTCTGAATCTTCTGATTCTATATCTACAGTACCTCATATTTAGACACTATGACCTTCCTGCAGCCCTGATGCTGAGTCAATCTCATGAGGCAACTGGTCCTCAGCAAATTTCTTACTTCCCTTCCACTACAATCCCCTTGCCTCTCACTTACTTGTAAATGATATGTTAAATTTGCATTTCTTTTTCTTGTTTTCATATTTCAGTCAAAACAATATTTAATATTTATGATATCAAAAAAACCATATCACAGTGTTCAGGTATGTCATATAAAATACTTATGACTAGAGATTAGAGAGAGTGTGCAAAGTTTAGTAAGACATTGACCTTGATTAATCTAGTAAGAAAAATAATTAAAATGAGCTGGTAGGTAATAAAATAATACAACTTAACTATGAACCTGAGCTTTGATTTTTACATTTCCTGTAGTTAATAATATCCATAATCCATATTTATTATAGGTGAACAGAAACCACAGTCCTAACATCAGAGAGCGATGGGATGTGCTAAAGATGTTATGGATTACACATTTACAAAAACATATGCACAATGTAGACAAGAAAAGCAAAACAGGTTTTATAGTCAATTTAAATATGGTGAATGATAAAAAGCATTCATTCTAAGAGCATGTGCAAGAAATTCTATCTGAAAAGCACATGTTAACATGATGTTATGGAAGTCAGTGAAGGACAGCTGCATTAGGAAAGAGGATGATAGAAAATATGGTGGGAAGGAATTTCAAATATCATATATAACATGGAACATATTCAAGTAGAAAACACATGACCACAACAAGGTGTGTGGAAATGCTGATATGCCTTATGGTGTCAACAAGGTTTGATTTCCAACTGAACTGATAAAGGGTAAGGGAGAAGGAGCCTGGACAGATGGGTCAGCTGCTAAGAACAGTTACTTCTCTTGTAGAGGGCCTACATTTATTTCTTAGTGCCAATACAGGGTGGCTTGCAACTTCCTTTGAAATGAATTAAAGAGGTCGCAGCGATTACTTCTGGCCTCATGAGCACCTGTCTGCACATGGTTCCTATATAGAGAAGCAGGCATACACTTAAATATAAAAGGTTTCAAAATCTTCAGAAACTAGATAGCTGTTTCAATTTTAAAGTTCAGGTAACTGTGTTACTGCACAGAGTAAGGAGAATGACTTGATTTTTAGTACAGAAGCAAATTTGCTAAGTCTCTGTTTTGGATGGGAATTTGCAAGTATCCAATTGACAGTAGTCCCTGGGACTACTACACAGGAAAGAAATAGAGGTTTCAACAATCCAGCTGTGACAACTGTGGAAGAGAGACAAAAATATAAAATGAAGTGTCCTATTGTGCATGTGAGACACCCTATGCTTTAAATGTATTTTTACATCTCATATGTGATGTTTAATCTGTATTTTGCAAATACAGGTGCTAAGCCAGGTTAAGGTTAAAAGTTATCTGCCAACTAATTAAGAGTTGACTTGGATTCAAATGAGGCATCCTTCATGTCTGAATTTATATTCACATATAAATACACGTTAAAAATTACAGAGAAGAGCTGAAACTAACATAGATCTGGGGGGAAATTTTAGATATTTTTAAACATCAAAATATAACAAAATAAAACAGAGTAAAATAAATCAAAAAAATTACCACCTGGAATTTGGACAAAGCAAACCACAGAAGGAAAAGAGCCCATGAGAAGGCACAAGAATCAGAGAACTGCTCATTCATACACACACACACACACACACACACACACACACACACACACATATACACACACACACATATATATGACCTGGTAAAGACCTATGTGGTCCCTGTCCTTGCTGTTTCTGTCTCTGTGAGTTCAAATAAGCTTTTCACAAAGATGTAGAGGGCTTTAAATTGTATCAGTTCCTGAGTGTTTTCATTTGCCTCCACATTTTGAAGAATGTATTCCAAAAGGTAAATACACAGAATGAACTGCACAGTATGCTCATTTCTTGAATGAGAAAATGAGTCACTATGGATAGTTTTCATAGATCTCGTAGAGAAGGGAGCAATTAGGACCAACAGCTTTCTTCTGTAGCTTAGATTTATCCTCTGCCACCATGTTAGGAGACATAACATGAAACTTTTTCTAGAATGGAAGGTGAGTTTTTCCCATGTTTGTGGAGTAATAAAGCTGTGGTGATTCTCTATTGCACAAAATTACTTCCAATCTCAAGAGAGATAGAACAGGCCCTTATGATACATGTCTTGATGGCTTTTAAGCCTTGACAGTCTCTAATTCTCCTCTCCTTTTGGGTTTCCACATCAACAAAGTTGTCCCTGAAATACAGTCATGTGTCTGAGCTTTCACTTGCCAATCCTTTGGGCTATGGCACAGCTATATATTACACTAAAGCTTCTGTCTACAGACAATCCATCACTCCTTTATTGCCTTCAATTAAAACTTTTCCTCATATGTTTTCCCAGCTCAGTCTCTCTCTTCCATTCAGTCCTCTTCCCTCAGAGTACCAGAACCATGCTGCACTGCAACTTACCTATGAGAGTCACATAAAAATATACCAAGTCTGAAAGTCACCTGTAGATCCCTGAATGCCTACTCCTGTTTTTTTAGTTTTCGTTCTTTACCTTTGATTAAAAAAAACACTCTGGCCCAAGCAGCTTAGAGATGGAAGACATGTATTTCAACATACATGCTGGAGTCCATTAACGAGGGAATTCAGAGGAGAAACTCAAACAGCAACTTTTAGTAGGAACTATTGAGGGATGCTACTTTCCCACTTTTTCAGTCCCATGCTTGGTTAGCTTTCTTATATAGCCCAGGATTAGCCACCCAAAGAATAGTGTCACCCCAGAGTGGGCTGGTCCCCTTCTACTTTAATTGACAATCACGAAACTTTCTCACAGACATCTGTGAGATGTTCTGGCCAATCTGTTCTGGGAAGTCCTTCAACTATTGCCCCCACCAGAGGGTTCATCATGTGGACCTAAGGAGGAGACTGACAATGAAAAAGACAAGAGACACAGAAACTTGGGAGCAAGACAATTCTGTTCAAGCTCCTATCACTTTATTGCATACACAGAATTTATTACAAAGAGCAGGGAGGTGGCAGAAGTGGGAGGAAATTCCTAGAGGCATACAATCCTTTGAAAAATGCAATTCCTTATGCAGATAAGATATAGCAACTATCTGCCAATTAACCACACTGAGGACACCTGGTCAGATATCTTTACTGCTTAGTTATAGGCCATATATCTTCACTGCTTAATTGCTCAACCATGAGAGAGACATCAAGGTCTCTGGGAAGCCTTCAGTTACTTATCAGAAACAGTCATCCAAGCCTAACTCTAACACAAAATGGCACTACCTAGGTTAATAAGAAAAATCCTAACCCTGTTTGTTCCCAGCAAACTAGGACTCCTTCTCAAGGGACTCTATGTTACATTGAGTCTAGAGTTAACACTATGATACTTATAAATGAATCTATCTATGTAAATAAGTTTTTCCATCTGACAATAAAACTCTGTCATAAAATCCTGCTCAACCCAGTGTCTGTTGTTTGCAGATGCTTGGAACTATTTATTTATCACATGGATGAAAAGGGAATTCTCTGAATAATAACTCCATGAAGTGTTCACTGCCTTCATCTTAGTATCACTGTAACAGTTGTCACTAGTCCAACACAGCCTCATCCCTGTAGAGCCGCTCCAGTGTAACTTTTATCCGGAGGCCAGTGACCACACACATTGCACTGCGACATTAATAATTGCTGAAATCTTGCCTAAACATTACCTGCATAGCTCTGAACTGTATGCATATTAATATAAATGAGATATGGATATAAGAGTAATCAAATTAGAAAGGAGTATTTTTTCGTTAAGAATATAGGAAGGATAAAGTTAGGTTGATGTATATAGTGCTCTTGTTCAGTTCATGCTACTTTCTCAAGTAGGTAACCAAGCCCTGTCTCAGAGTTAAGAAGGAACTACTGTGTTTGGTGTTCACAGGCATTGCAGTACAAATATAAATGAGGAAATTGCATTAGTCATATAAGATAATCCTGAGAATTGACAAATATGCACTGCTTAGAACTGAGAGAGGAGGTAGATTCATTGTCCTAGGGATTTGTGCTTAGAAATGCAGAGGAGCTGCAGAATGTGTAGGAGATGCCTAATGATTGCCTTTTTATTACAAAAATGTCTAGCATGAGTACATTTCCTCCTCTTCATCATAGAAACATCTGTAACTAAATTACTGGTAGGGGTTTCAATTATCAGGTACTACCCTTCCTGTCAGGCTGATTAAGAAACTAAGAGCAATTATTCTTGAACCTCTTATAACCTAGTAGTGCATCAGCAATGGCAGTCTACAACATAACTCAAAAGTTTTGGGGGGACCTTAGCTTCCCACATAGAAATAAGGCTATTCATTTTCTAAAACTAGCATTTCGTGAAAATGATAGATATCACCTTTGAAAGAATGCACTAAACACTAACCCCTTCTCTAAATTATAGGTATCTGAGTTCAGTGTCTCAATCTGAAAATATCCAAGTACAAATGTATTTTTAATGATATTATTTAAATGTATTTCCACCGATGAAGTAGTGGAATGAGAACCTGATCCAAGATATACAAATACGTGGCTTGGGCTGAGACCAGTATTTCCTTCTCTGTTCTAACTCTCCCTAGACCTAGGCCTGGAAGCTTCTAGTTTCAATATAATCTAATCTTCCTGCATAACTGATTCAATATGGCTTTTCTTGGCTTCTGACTGATTTGCTCTGCATGGCTTCATGCTAACTTTGGAAATATGTTCTACATTTCTGGCTCCTTCTTATTCCCTGGCCTAATGGTGAATGGAATAAAGGGAGTGGTGACCTCTGGAAATGGACAACCGGTTTGGCTAAGCTTCCCATTTGAGAAAAGGAATTAAGGCAAAGGTTAAGGGTTGGTTCATGGTACATACTTTTAACCTTAGCACTCTGGAGGTAAAGGTAGAGTGCAGTAGGATCTCAGAGTTCAAGGGTAGCCTGGCCTAGAGAGCAAGTTCCAGGACAGTCAATTTTAAATAGTGAAGAAAAACAGAAAGCTGATGCAGATACAAATTAAATGAAAGGGCCATCTTCCAACTGTAAGCAACAGAGCTTGGCAGCTTTGACCATATGGTGCTGGCATTAGAGACAAGAATACAAGAAAGAGGTTATGGAATTGTCCTGTGCTGCTAACAAAAGCTGGTGAGTATAGTATATCCTCTTTGGGTTCATTTTCCTCCCATTTAGAATGGTAATGTGTATTCTGTGCCATGGTATGTTGGAAGAATATAATCTGCTTTTTTATTTTAACTTTATAGGGGATTACAGTTAAAAGATTGTCATGAGTCTCAGAAGAAATTTTGAACTTTGGATTTTAAACAGTGTTGAGATTGTGATAGATTATGGAGATTCTTGAAGTTGGATTGAATGAAGCTTTGTATTATGATATGTGTATAATAAGCCTGTGGGGACCAGGGGGTATGACGTGGTGGACTGAATAGGAATGGCCCTTATAGACTCATATATTTGAATGCTTGGTCATTATGGAGTGGTGCTACTTGACAGGGATTATGAAGTATGGTCTTGTTGGCCTAGGTGGGGCCTTGGAGGAAGTAGGTCCCTGGAGATAGGCTTTGGGACTTCAAATGCCTAAGCAATGCTCAATGTCTCCTCCAGACTACTGCTTGTGAATCTAAATATAGAACTCTCAGCTACGGCTCCAGCATCTTGTTGGTCTGCATGCCATCATGCTTCTCATCATGATTATAATAAGATATAAGGAAGTCTTGAGTATTTGCTTTCCTTTATAAAAGTTGCTATGATCTTGGGTCACTTCACCGCAATGGAACAGGGACTAAGACAGAAGTCAATATAAGAATCCCAAAGCAAGTATATGTGAAGGAACATCTACCAAGCAAATGTTTAAATATTCCAATGATTAAATCACTGCCCCTCAGGTCCTTATACTTTACTGAAATGGCAATCTCAACTCTTACATAGGTAGTAAGAAGCTGAATACAGGTATGCATCTGGCACTATAGGTAATTTAGTAATTTATCCATTTCTTACGTCAAAGTAAGTTTGATATATAAACACTTTACACTGAATGAAGTTGATACATTTCTTTATAATTTTTGTGTGCATCATGAGAAATCATTGCCTACTCAAAGTGCAAAGATATTTTTATATATTTTCATTCAGAATTATTTACTTTTGTGTTTGAAGTCTAAGTTATGATATTTTGAGTACCTTTATATATACATATTAAGACAGAGTTAAAATATTTATTTCAGGGGCTTAATAAGACTGAAGTATACATATGGAGTAACAATGTCATGTTAAAACCAATTATGTTGTGTTAATAATTCATAGTAATAATAAATAAAATAAAAAATAGAAAAGGAAGAAATACTACTAAAATTAATAAAATATAAAATAGACATTTATACCAGATAATTAAAAATCATTTGATGAAATAGACATAAAAGAATATCCATAGCACTGTTGTTTAATACAGCTATTAGCTGGCTCAACAAAAACACTACAATGTGCCTCAACACCAATGCCAATGAATAAACTGTTATAATCATTTAAAGAAATTCTACCCATTGATAATCAAGAAATAAAATGCACAAACCCACAGTGGCAGGTATTTATCTCAACAACAGCTTGCTAGAAGAAAGAAGCAACAGAAAGAATGAATTTATAAATGATGTCTTTCAAGATTTTCATTCACATAAACCCAATCTGAGACACTGGATATCAATCAGTGTTAATAAGTTAGTAGACTGGAGAAGGTCAACAGGAAAATTCTGTTCTCCTTTTGGGTGATAGTCTTCTAGAGAGGTGTAGTTGTTATCCACAGGCAGAATGAGATGGTTATCAACAATGCAAAAATAAATTAGATGGAGGGAAGTAAGTTAGTTGCCACGATGTTCTGGTTTACTTAGCTAACAGCATATGTTGAAAGTCTGCAGATTACAGAAACTTCTATCATCTCCTGCATCTCAGTCAAAGCCTACTTCATCAGGAGTATCTCTGACTCAGACAATCTGTCTCCTAGGGGAGCAATTACAACTCTCTGCAGCTCTGGATATTGCACTAATCCTGGAGTGAGAAGTACCAAAATAATAATAATAATAATAATAATAATAATAATAATAATAATAATAAATAAAATGAATAAAAAGGCAGGGAATCTAAACTCATCTGTCTGTGTTCATTGTAAACTCAAATGGTCTCCTCAGATTTTAAAGATATACAAATAGTTAAGTTTTTGATGAATTTGTCATGGAGAACACAAAGTTTTGGAGAAAATGAGAATTTGCAATACTGTAGAACTTGTATTTGTAAAAACTAAAATCAACACATTCAATGAAATCCCCATCAAAATTCCAACTCAATTCTTAACAGTAATAGAAAGAGCAATTCTCAAGTTTATCTGGAATAACAAAAAATGTTAATAATAACAGGATAGTGAAAACAGTTCTGAACAATAAAAGAACTTCTGGGGGGAGAATCACCATCACATACCAACACCCACACACCCACACATGCACATACACACACACACACACACACACACACACACACACATACTTATAACCACATTAAAAATTAATACAACCAATACTCACTCATTTACTTTTGTTTATGTATCAGTGCTGGAATTAATTTCTTTCATAGAAAGGCAATTTTGCTAACTTACTATATGTGGATTGTTTTACAAATGTATAACTCAAAGTAGTCATGAATTGTGTGTCTAATCTCACTTGGAATTGAATTAATTTATGTTTCTCTGAATAATAAACAATAATTAATTTAATTAAAACACATGAAACAAACATCTTGTATGGAAAAATTCCAGAAACAAATAGTAGAGAGAAAGAATATGTAAAGGAATTTCAATATTTAGTACATATTTTGTTTAAATTACTCTATATTTACTTGTCTATATTAAAAATGTAAAGAAATAATTTACATTTCCAATATTTAAACTATGTTCAATGAGATAAAACATTTCCTTAGCTAATCAATTTAAACATGTTTTTGACAATTTTATAAAATTTAAAGTGCCTTACCACAAACAAAATGATCTCTGCATTAGTCAACATAAATTTAAATAAACAGGCTGAGAAAGAAATTAGAAAACCAACACCCTTCAGAGTAGTTACAAATAATATAAAATATCTTGGTGTAACTGTAGCTAAACAAGTGAAAGATCTGTATGACAAGATCAGCAAGTGTCTAAAGAAAGAAATCAAAGAGAATCTCAGAAGATGGAAAGATCTCCAATGATGATGGATTGTTAGGATTAACACAGTAAAAATGACTGTATTAGCAAAAGCAATCTACAGATTCAGTGAAATCCCCAGCATCATTCCAACTCAATTCTTGACAGTAATAGCAAGAGCAATTTTCAACTTAACCTGGAAAAAACAAAAACAAAAAAACAAACAAAAATCAAACAGGATAGTGAAAACAATTCTCAACAATAAAAGAACTTCTGGGGGCAAGATCACCATCTCTGACATCAAGCTGTACTACAGAGCAATAGTGATTAAAATCACATAGTATTGGTACAGATAGATAGGTAGATCACTGGAGTAGAATTGAAGACCCAGAAATAAACCCACCTTCCTATGAGGACTTGAACTTTGACAAAGAAACCAAAGCCATACAGTGGAAAGAGGAAAGCATTTTCAACAAATAGTGCTGGTTCAACTGACAGTCTGCATACAGAAGAACACAAATTGATCCATTTGTATCTCCTTGTACAAAGATCAAATCCACATGTATCAAAGACTTCAACATAAAACTGGATGTGCTGAATCTAACAGAAGAGAGAGAGGGAAAGAGCCTTGAACACATCTGCACAGGGGAAAATTTCCTGAACAGAATACTATTGGCTCCAGCACCAAGATCACCAACTGACAAATGGGACGTCATAAAACTGAAAAGCCTCTGAAAGGCAAAGGACACAGTCAGTAAGATAAAATGACAACCTACAGATTGGGAAAAGATCTTTACCAACCTTTCATTCAATAGAGGGCTAATATCTAAAATGTACAAAGAACTCAAGAAGTTACACTCCAGAAAAACCAAATAACTCAATTAAAAATTGCATACAAAGCTAAACAAACATTCTCAACAGACGAATCTCGAATGGCTTAGAAGCCCTTAGAGAAATGTTCAACATCCTTAGTCATCAGGGAAGCACAAAATAAAATATCTCTGAGATTTCACCTCACACCAATCAGAATGGCTAAGATCCAAAACTCAGGCTACAGCAGATGCTGGAGAGGATGTGGAGAAAGAGCAACACTCCTCCATTGCTGGTGGGATTGCAACCTGTTACAGCCACAGTGGAAATCAGTCTGATGATTCCTCAGGAAATTGGAAGTAGATCTACCTCAAGACCCAGCTACACCACTCCTGGGCATATACCCAAAAGATACTCCAACATATAACAAGCATACATGCTCCACTATGTTCATAGCAGCCTTATTTATAATATCCAAAAGCTGGAAACAACACAGATGTCCTTCTACAGAAAAATGGATATAGAAATTGTGGTAAATTTACACAATGAAATACTACTCAGCTATTAAAAATGACAACTTCACAAATTTTGCAGGTACATGGATGGAACTAGAAAATATCATCCTGAGTGAAATAACTCAGACTCAAAAGACCATACATGATATGTGCTCACTGAAAAGTGGATATTAGTCCAAAAACTTACCCACGATACAACTCACAGACCATATGAAGCTTAACAAAAAGGCAGGCCACACTGTGGATGTTTCAATTGTACTTAGAAGGGGGAACAAAATAATCATGGGGGGTATATGGAGGGAGGAACCTGGGTGGGAGAGAGGAGGGGAAGAGAAAAACATGGGCAGGGTCAGGTATGAGAAGAGACAGGAGTTAGGACCAGAGGGCCAGGAAAATGAATAGAAATATGTAGCAGCGGTGAGTGGGGAACCACTAGAAAGTCCCAGACACCAAGGATGCAAGAGGCTCCCAGGACCCAATGGGGATGGCATTAGCCTAAATACCAAATGGGGGTGTGGGGATGGGGAATAGAACCTTAAGAGACCATATCCATTAGATAGACATGGCCATAAGATATAGGTCACCCACCAAACTCAAAATTTTTAACTCAGAATTGTTTATGCCTAAAGGAAATGTAGAGACAAAAAATGGGGCAGAAACTGAAGGAAAGGCCATCCAGAGACCACTCCACCAAGGAATGCATCCCTTCTGCAGACACCAAACTCCAAAACTATTTCTGATGCCAAGAAGTACTTGCAGACAGGAACCTGGTACAGCTGTCCTCTGAGAGGCACTGCCAGCCTCTGACAAAGACAGATGCAGATACTCACATCCAACCATTGGACTGAGTCTGGGAACCCCAATGGAAGAGTTAGAGGAAGGACTAAAGCAATGTAAAGGGATTGTAACCCCATAGGAAGAACAGCAATACCAACTAACCAGAGCCCTCAGAGTTACCAGGGACTAAACCACCAACCAAAGAGTATACATGGGCTTGTCCATGGTTCCTGCTACATATGTAGCAAAGGATTGTCTTATCTGGCATAAAAAAGGAGAGGAGGTACTTGGTCCTGTAGAATTTTGCAAAGGGGGCTGCTAGAGGGATGAGGCAGGAGTGGGTGGGTTGGTGGGGGAGCACCCTCTTACAGTCAAAAATGGTAGGAGAATAGGCTGAGAGAATTGTGGAGTGGAGACTGGGAAGAGGGACAATATTTGAAATGTAAATAAATAAAATGATCAATTTTTAAAAATAAAATACGTTTTTTTCAAATTGTGTTAAAACAATTGTAGAAAAGAACAGAAAAAGTGAGCAAAATATACAGAAAGTTATTAAAAGTTTTTATAAGCTTCTGCATTTTTTGCAATTTTAGTTTGTATTTCTCTAGTGATGGCTTCAAGCTAGAGCTACTGCATTTCATAATCCTCATTTTATAAGGGAAGCAGTTAAAATTGTTGTTCAGAAAGAAAATTATCAGGAACACATTCTCTTTTAATAATAGAATATTGTAGTCAAAAAGAAGAATAAATATCAGTTACACTGTAAGAGAAATTTTCCATAAAATTCCTGAAGAAGGTGGGGAAATAATGCCAAAGGTCACACACTGATAATGATTATGGAATAGTTCAGTTATAGTTCCATCATATTCAGTAATAAACAGAAGTTACACATCTTTTCACTTTCTTTAAATTATGTGAAATGCTACATATCACATAATCACTGAATATCTGTATCCTAGAACAACAGGGGATGGACTGGAGAAGGAGTCCCCTTCTTAAACACTGGATTCCGATGCTCTAGTGTGACCATTAGTAGTTATGGATCAGCCTTAACAGCAAAGACTAAAATAAAAGACGGGCAAAGACTCAGTGCCTGGCTATAGAGAGGTAGACTGCAGGCAATTTGTACTCATAAAAATAACTCTAAGACAGCATCAGAAATCTCAAATAATCTGCAATTATTTTACTGCTTTCAATTAAATTTTAGTCAGCATACAAGAAATAAAAATATAAAATGCTGTAAGTTTGAGAGAAAATATACTAACAAAAACTCTCAGGAGACTCTGGTGATGTTGGTGCATGCCTTTAACCCAAGCATTTGCAAGGCAAAGACAAGTGAATCTCTGGAGGTCAGCCTGGTCTACAGAGTGAGTTCCAGGATAGTAGTGGCCACAGAGAGAAACCCTGTTTCAAAAACCAAAAGAAAACAGAACTCGTAGGTTATAAAAATATTGAAGTGACAATGCTTAGCAATTAACATGAACATAGGGATCTGATGGTTAATGATAATAAAAATTACAAATCAATACTTACACAGAAATTTTAGCATATGAAATAAGACAACAAAATTAAGAACTCAGTATATGATACTAGCAATCATAGCATAGATATGAAGAGTGTTAAGGAAGTAAAATATAGGTCAATATGACCAAGTTAGGATGGAAAGAATGAGACTGTATTTTCAGAGGGAACCAAACACCCGTAGTACCTGGTTGCCATGTGTAGACTCCAGGGACCTAAATGGAAGAAGGAGTTTAAGAGAAGCAAGCCTTAGGGCTGTACAAATCTGATGTCAAAATAGTGAAAGAAGTACGTGGAATTTTACTCTGAGTGAATTAAATTGAAACAATGCATATAGTCACGGAGATGTTCAATTGTGGTTTTTAAAAATGAGAATTCCTTTTAAAGGATTTAGTGAGTTATTCTTGTTTGTTTTCTATCATTATTATTTTCAAAAGAATAACAGAACCTTTGCACACAAAATTGTTAAATGTAACTGAAATCAATTAAGTGTGTGAAAATGGAGGATATTGTTACATTCATGAATTAATTAGAGACTTGTATACTAGCTGTTCAATTTCTGCAGTTCCATTCAGAATATCAGTTGTGAAATCAATGGATAATTGAGTTGAAAACAGATTTGAAGAACTATACTTGTTAGGCATGTATAGAGATCACAATTATAATATTTAGGAAAATTTGGTATTAAAAATATTGGAAATTTCAGTTTAGAAATAAAGATATTGTTGTTAAATCTGAGTACTATAAAGGCAAAGTGTGCACAGACGGACCAAGTAAACTTTCAGTGAAGGGCACTGTATCATGTGACCATTGATTGCCGGAAAAAGAAACGTTGGTCTCTTTTACCCCACTTTAAAAAACCGTGATCCAAATATAAAACAATTAGATGAAAACGTTAAAGTTCAAAGAGCAAAACTGACACAATGTAAATGTTTTTCAATTGTAAGATGTACAATAAAGTACTATATAAGAGAATATCCTATAATATATGTGAAATATTACTGTATTCAACAGTATCAAAAAATTTAACCACAAATATGTCATTAAATAGGCAAAGCCATAAAACTAGTTCCACTAGTGCTTCTACCTACTGTATTCTTTTTTGTTTTTAAGTTTTTTTCATATTTTATTTATATTTCAAATGTTTCCTCCTTTCCAGATCTCCCCTTTGGAACCTCCCTATTCCCTCCCAACTCCCCTGCCACTATGGGGGTATTCCCCCAAACACCCACTCTTGTTCTCCCTCCTTGGCATTCTCCTATACTGGGGGATCTAACATCCTTTGGCCCACGGGCTTCTGCTCCCCCTGATGGATAACAAGACCCTCCTCTACTGCATATGTGGCCAGCACCATGGTTCTCTCCATATGTATTCTTTGGTTGGTGAATTTGTAGGCTTACCTAATGTATTCCACGTGCATTGATTTCATGCTTTTGTGGTCTGCTTTCCTTTTGAATAGCATTGTTATTCAAGGGTATAACTGTCCAATAAGTCAAATACAGGTTTAACTTTCTGTTTTATTCCTTTTCCTTGTTTTCATTGTGAATTATGGTTTTATTGAATTATTTTACAGACAATATATTTTGATCATTTCTACTCCTATTCCTCCCAGGTTCTCCATACCTCTCTATACAACTAACTTTATGTTCTTTTTCTATCATACCCCATTTCTTTAAAAAAAAAATGCAGAGAGAAGTCATGTGTATTTTCTTGGAAAATATATGCCTTTTCCAGTTAGGATTTGCACTACTCTTTCTAGATTAAGTTAGGTGCGTGGGTAGATGCAAAGATATATAGATATATTCTAATAGGTCATATATACAAATGTGTCTACATAAATATACATGGTTGAATGTATCCAATCTTCAGTAATATATTCACTTGAACAAACATAAAAAAATGCATCTGAAATTATGTTCATGTTTAACTGTTTACTTATACTGAGGGTGGCCAGCCTTCGATTCTACGTGACATGTCTATGATCATAAGTCATTCCATAATGGAGTCAATACTTTCTGGAATTAGTTAATGTTAAATAAGAGACTTTAGTCTGGTTTTACACAGTGGCATTTTCCCCATTTTGATTTGACACTTTCTAGGAAAACTATCATCATGTGCTTCTTATGCAAAATTGAGCTTATTCTTTTTTTCTGTGATTTGAAGCTCACCTGTGCTACAGATTTCATCCAGTGTATCCACTCTTAAGCTGAACACAGAAAGATGCAAAATTCAGAAGGCAAAATGCTTACACTTGCATGTACCTCAAAATATACTAAAAAGAAACATAATTTATTCTCTTTGAGACTTATGGAATCTGAAATGTTACTTGGCTTGACCAAACACAATCCATCTAGTAGAGCAGCCTATCAAAATTATATGCATCTCTACTTCTCTGATCACTGTTTGGGTCAGATGCCTATGATTCTGAAACAGATTATCTACATATGTCAGACAAAATATTCTCCTACCCTGACATTATGTTAAAATCCTACTAGAAAACTATGGTAAGAGGGCTGACAAGATCCAGAGTATTTTTTGTAACTGATTGTTTCTTAGAGAAAGAAGTTAGGTTCTTCCTGCTCTGTCCTAGGAACAGCATTGATGTGGTAGCCAGCAGGATTTTCCTTGGAATAGATTCAAACAGTGTTATACACATAAGAAGAGACTTCAAGTATTTCTTTAAGAAAACCTGAGACAAGTGTTACCTTTGTTCATAGAAAGAAAATTAAAGTTAAAATAAAATCAAGAGAAAAGATTCAGTGATTGTAAGGTTGAGGGAAGGAACAGAGAATGTTGGATGGAATATTAAGTCACAATATGTTTTTCTCAAAATATTAAGTTCTTTTATATCTTACTCTCTTTCAGTACAATAGTAAATGATTCCTTAAGGTATTTGAAATACAAGAACACATCATGAAAATCAATTAATATAACTGCTCTGGGTAAAAGGAAGATGCACAGTGTTCTATTCTTCCTATTAAATGCATTTAAAATCCGTGACTATTGAATATACAATAATCCTCAAAGATCTGAAAGCAAAACAAGTCATTGATACAGAGGTGCAGAATGTAGAAACCTTAGAGTTCCCTGTGATTACCACATCCTTCAATACCTCAGACTCACAGCAGAAGTACAAACCTTGAAATAACAAAGGAAACAGATAGAGAAGAAAGAAAGAAACAAACAAACAAAGAAAGAAAGAAAGAAAGAAAGAAAGAAAGAAAGAGATTAAAGCCTCAGGTCTACAGATAAAGGACCAGGAAGATACAAGCTAGCAAGACAGAAAAGTAGTATATAATAAGGCCTCTGTTTCATTCAAACAGCACTGAAAAAGCCGGCCCTCACAAACTTTGAGACCATGTACAGCATTGACATCAGACTTCTACCTCCCTGAGCAAAGCCAACAATCTCAGAACTTCAAACCTGGTAACACTTAAATCAAAATGATTTTCAGTCATAACTTCAACTTTGTAGATAAATCTGTAAAGGAAAAATTTCTAGGATGTGGGAAAAGTTAAAAGTTTTTAAAGACAATGCTAAATCTATGATCCATAAATAGGAAAAATAGTAAACATGTTTTAATAGAAAATTCTGTCCAAATATTTGCTCCATGAAAAACATTTGTAAGTGCTTCTCAGTCATTCGATATTCCTTTTTTGTGAATTCTTTATTTAGTTCTATATCCCATTTTTTCGATTGGGTTGTTTGGTTTTTTGGAGTTTAGATTATTGAGTTCTTTATGTATTTTGGATATTAGCTCTCTATTGGGTGTGGGGTTAGTAAAGAGTTTTTCTCAATCTGTAGGTTGCCAATTTGTCCTATTGACTATGTCCTTTGCCTTACAGAAGCTTTTTGGTTTCATTAGGTCCCACTTATCAATTCTTTTCTTAGAGACTGAGCCATTGAAGTTCTGTTTAGGAACCCCCTTCCCGCCTCCGCCCCATGCCCATGAGTTTGAGACTCTTTCCCACTTTCTCACTTCTATTAGTGTATCTGATTTTATGTTGAAGTCCTTGATCCACTGGGACTTGAGCTTTGGGCAAGGTGACAAATATGGATCTATTTTAATTTTTCTACATACAGACAGCTTGTTAGACCAGCACAATTTATTGAAGATGCTTTCTTTTTTCCATTGTATAATTTGTCTTTTTTGTCAAGATCAAGTGTACCTAGGTATGTGGTTTTAGTTATGGGTCTTCAATTCTATTCCATTAATCAAGATGTCTGTCTCTATACCATCACCGTGCCATTTTTATCACTATTACTCTGTAGTGTAGCTTGAGGTCAGGGATAATGGTTTCCACAGAAGTTCTTTTATTGTTAAGAATTGTTTTTGCTATCCTGAGATTTTTGCTTTTCCATTTGAAACTGAGAGTTGCTCTTTCCATGTCTTTGAAGATGTTCAAAGTCCTTAGTGATCAGGGAAATGAAAATCAAAGTGATCCTGAGTACCACCTTACATCAATCAGAGTGGTTAAGATCAGAAACTCAGGCGACAGCACATGTTGGCAAGAATGTGGAGAAAGAGGAACACTCCTCCATTGCTGGTTGGATTGCAAACTGGTACAACCACTCTGGAAATCAATCTGGAGGTTCCTCAGAAAATTGGAAATAGATCTACCTGAAGATTGAGCTCTACCACTCCTGGGCATATATCCAAATGATGCCCTACAATGCCACAAGAGTACATGCTCCACTATGTTCATAGCAGCCTTCTTTGTTTTAGCCAGAAGCATGAAACATCCCATATGTCCAACAACAAAAGAATGGATACAGAAATTGTGGTTCATTTATACAATGGGATACTATTTAGCTATTAAGAACGAGGAAATCATAGTTTTGCAGGTCACTGGATGGAACTAGAAAATATCATCCTGAGTGATGTATCTCAGACCCAAAAGTACATGCATGGTATGTACTCACTAATAAGTAGATATTATCCAAAAAGGACACAGAATATGCAAGACACAATCCACAGAATTGAGAATGGTTAACAAACCATGGGGACCAAGTGAAGATGCTTCAATCCCACTTCAGAGGGTGAAGAACACTACAAATTTTGTGGTTTACTTATGGAAGATTATCTAGGCTGATTCCTAGTTAAAATATTGTCAGTGAAACCACTGCAGGCATTTATCTTCAAATGTTTTGTGCATTCATAGTTCTCTTTGAGATGTATATTCAAATGTGTGATATCTACATTGTATGTTAGTTACATATTCAGTTTTTAGGAAATGCTGCATACAAGCTCATGTGTGCATACACTGAATTCCCAGCTGTGTAGGATATTTTAAGGGCTGTAGAATCTTTGATGCGTGGGATACAATAGTATTTAGCAATGAAGCAACTCTGTGAGTACACATATCCTGGCAATCAGTAGAGGATTATCTTGAGTAAAAGGCATAATTTTGAAAAGTGATATATTGTTTTTCCCATTCATTTAAAATATTTAAGCAGGTAAGCCACAGAAATCTGTAGCTTTTGTTTTCTAGGGCTTATGGATGTGGTGGTTATAGCTGCGATTGTGCAAAACATCAGTGTTTGCACTCAATATGTTGTAGCCTAACTTTAATATGGCTGGGTAGTTTTCATGACACAGCTCAATAGCAAATTAGACAACAGGAACAAGAGCCATTGTTATAGCACTTACCATATTCCATATTAATCTATAATAACCTTAAAACACTGAGTTAGATATTTCCAAAGGTGGATGCAAGGTCAATTTTTCTAACTCTTGGGAACCGTACACCTCTCCAAGAATGAATCAATGGAAGGACAGGTTAGATTCCACCTGCATGTTCAGACAAGGTAGTGTGACAAGTGATGACTGCACTCTTGTTACAGAGAGATACCTGGTTCCAGAAGTGCCAGTGATGTAAACATCAGAGAGAAGGTTTATGATATATCTTTCCTGTGGTTTAGTGTTCCTCATCTACACTGAGTTTACTTCTTTTAAATTGTTGTGTCATGAATCACAATGATGTATTACATCAATAACACACAAAAATGCACACATTAAAACACTGAATAAGTTATAGTTTTACTAATCAAAACACATATTTCTTGTGTTTTTTTTCCAATGAACTGGAATCTTTTCACTATTTTACTCAGTGAAAGAGTATATCAGGTCTACATGAGATTGATTTTAATTATTTTTTTAAATATTTGAAACATTTGAATCATATTTTAGTTCACTAATATGTGTATAAACCATAAAGTACAAAATTTCAAAAACATTAGTACATAATGCACCTATTCTTCCTTACTTCCCCCACTCCCTAGATGTGCCCCCAACAACACAAAATCATTCATTTGTTATATATATCACTCAAACATAGTTTTCATCTTGCTGTGTAGAGAGTCCTATATGGTACTTTGAATACATCTTCAATAAGTCTTCAGTTTCTTTTCTTTCATCCATTACCTCTCAGTATCATCTGTGCTTTGGGTTTTTGTACTAATGTCCCTCTTCATTTAACTGCCTTCACATATCAGATGTGATGTTCCATAATATCAATGAGATCTAATAGTTTAACGACTGCAGTAGCTTACTTTCCCACAGCAGACAGAATCTAAATCCTAATAAGGTGTTTCTGGTGAGGGCCTTGGCTCCATGCCCCCTGCTCTCCCTGGAGTCTCCTGTTTTTAACTTAGCTTCCCACAGAACTGTTGCCAGTGGCTGAGATGCTCTCTCCTCAGTCTTCTGTAAACTAGCTTCCTCTGACTTTCAGAACTCATCCAAAAATGTCATCTTTAGAGAGACCTGCACACATCCTGTCTGTCATATGCAGCAGCATACTCTAGCTTATGCTACAGATTATTTTACTTACTTTTCTTTATCGAAACACTCCTTTCAAATAATTTCATTTATGTACTGATTTAATTTTAAATCTAAATTTTCTCTCAATTATGCAGGTTTAGTTGAGACCAGAACAAGAATTTCTCCTGTCCTGATGATCAAATGATATTATTTTTTCAGTTTCTGAAACAGGGAAGTATAATTAAATATGTGTGTTTGACATAAAAAGTAATGCAGTTTTTCACTGGAAAATTATATTTTAATTCAGAGTGTTGCCACAAAAATGATTTTGTCAGGTTATTGCATCTTTATATTTTTTTCTCTCACTCTTCCCCGATTCAATTCCTCAGACTCATTCCCAGCTTTGCAAAAGAATACACCCCTGCTAGGAATTCACATTGGCTGCATGTGGACCATTTTTTTCTCTCCCTGTTTCCCCAAATACAATCTCCCAGTCTCATGCCCAGTTCTACAACAGGGCATCATTGGTAGCCTTCTCTGCACCCCTGCTCCCATCTCTTGTGTATACCTTGTGTTTACCTTAATAACCTTTTCACCCCTACTTGTTACTTTGTCTCACACACTGACCCCAGCAGACAGTTCATGCTAACCCAAGAGCTGCAACTCCCAGGGCAACTGATAGGCTAAAGGTGGGCTGCTACTTCTCCTGCTGTTCCTGAGATCCAATCATTCCCATCTTGGTAACGTAGAAACTGTTGTGGTCTTCCTTTACTCTCTGACCCCATCCCCAAGGAATTACACAGACCTCCCCCAAACTCACCTTGTCAAACTCATCCTAGTATCCTATACCATCAGTTATTTCCCATGAATACATCAACTGACAAAGCCAGAAAAACAGTCAATTCACAGCCATCACACTCCCCAAAACTCCAGTGAGGAAACAAAATACAGAACTGCTTTGCTGCACCCTGTCTGCTGAGCACCATTTCTTGGCACAAGGACAACCAGGTGAGACATCTTCCCTCCAATTCTCTGCTGACCTGGTTACCCTAGGGCATACCCCAGGAGTAGTAAAGTACACCCTGTCCCCTGATGTCCATTTCCTGGTTCACAGCTCTGTTTGCATTTCTAGGAGCCTCCCAACATCTGGGACAACCAGATCGAACTCTGTCCCAGGACCTTTGCCTTCCTGATCTCCTTAGGCACACCCAGCAGCAGCAGCAGCATCAACAGCAGCAAATTGTGCTCTATCCCCTGCAATCAATTTCTAGCCCATAACTCTGACTGCATTCCCTAAGGACTGCTGGCACCAAGAATATTCAGATTAGATTCTCTTCCAAACCCCTACCATCCAGTCTTCCTGGGACACTTCCAGCAT
Organism: Rhynchomys soricoides; assembly: GCA_019843965.1. Classification (NCBI taxonomy): domain Eukaryota; kingdom Metazoa; phylum Chordata; class Mammalia; order Rodentia; family Muridae; genus Rhynchomys; species Rhynchomys soricoides. The sequence continues at coordinate 7,976,909 of JADRCH010000060.1, read as the reverse complement.
ATATGAGCTGGGCCCATCCACTGAGCTCCAATGCCCAGCCAACAGCAATGTCTGCATCCATGGATGTCTGCAGGCACCAGGGAGTACTAAGTGAAAGCCCTCACACCAATCTGCTACCTTCCAAGTCCTCCTAAAGTTCACCCAACAGTGGTAAACTGCAGCCACTCCCATTCATTCCATTTTTTTTTCAGCCCATAACTCTGCCTTAATCCCTAGCTGCCTGCCAGTACAAACAGGAACATCCATATAGGTAAAGGCTAGTATAAAAACATAATCAACCAGAGCCCCCTAACCTACCACAGCAAGCCCTGGATATACTAACACAACCAAAGCCCAAGAAAATGGCTTTAAATCCAATTTTATAAAGATGGTAGAGTCACTTAAAGAGGAGATGAATAAATTATTTCAAGAAATATAAGAATTACAATCAAACAGATGGAGGAAATAAATAAAATTGGTTAGGAACTGAAAACAGAAATAGAAGCAATAAACATGACATAAACTGAGGAAATCCTTGAAATGGAAAATCTAGGTAAGAGAGGAGGAACTACAAATACAAGCATTACCAACAGAATGCAAGGAATAGAAGATAAAAATTTCAGGAATAGAGACCCATACATTGGTCAAAGAGAATGTTAAATTTAAAATGTCCCTGACACAAAACATCCAGGAAATCTGGAACACTCTGAAAAGACCAAACCTAAGAATAATAAAAATAGAAGAGGAAGAAGATTTCCAGGTTTAAGACCCAGAAAATATTTTCAACAAAATTATAGAAGAAAATTTCTCCAACCTGAAACTGAAAAGGATATGAACATACAAGAAACTTAGAGATCAACAATTAGATGGGGCCAGAAAAGAAAATCTTCCAGACATATATTGGTCAAAACACTAAATGCACGTTACAAAAAAAGAATATTAATGGCTGCAAGGGAAGAAGACCAACTAACATATAATGGCTGGTCTCTCAGAATTACACTCAAATTTTCAACAGAAACTCTAAAAGCTGGAAGAGCCTGGGCAGATGTCTTGCAACCTCCAAGAGAACACAGATACCAACCCAGATTAGTACACCAAGAAAAGCTTTCAATCACCATAGATAGAAAAATATAAGATATTCCAAAACAAAATCAAATTCTGTACACAAACTCAGCCTTACAGAAGGTACTTGAAGGAAAACTGCAACCCAAGAAGAGTAACTACACCCAAGAAAACACAGAACATAAATAACTACACACCAGCAAAACAAAAAGAAGGGAATCTCTCTCTCTCTCTCTCTCTCTCTCTCTCTCACACACACACACACACACACACACACAGATACAGACACACATACACATGCACACACTGCACACAGACAAAAGCACAGTATTAGCACAAACATCAAACAATGAAAAATCACTGAACATTAATATTGTCTCACATCATTGGCCTCAATTTCCCAATAAAAAGACACAGACTAACAGAATCCATCATTTTACTACACACAAGAAACACACCTCAGCAACAAAAATAGACATTACCTCAAATTAAAAGACTAGGAAAAAAAAATGTTCCCCAAGCAAACAGACCCAAGAAGCAAGTTGAAGTAGCCATTATAATATCTAATAAAACAGACTGTCAACCAAAATTAATCAAAAGAGATGGGGAAGTATACTCATAATCATCAATGGAAAGATCCACCAAGATGACTTCTCAATTCTGAATATCTATGCCCCAAATGTGTGGGTACCAATATTCATAAAAGAAATATTACTAGAGCTTGAATCACATATCAAACCCCGTACTTTAATAGTGGAAGAGGTCAGCACTCACAATCATCAATGAGCATGCCATAAAGACAGAAATTAAAGAACAAAATAATGAAACTATCAGAAATTTATTTTGGATCAAATGGAACTATCAGATATCTACAAAACATTTCACCCAAACATAGAAAATTATACCTTCTTCTCAGCACCTCAAAGAACCTTTTTCAATACTGACCATATACTTGATCACAAAGTAAGCCTCAATATATTAAAAAAAAAAATTAAAATAACTCCTTACGTCTTAAAAGACCACCATGGATGAAACCTGGACCTCATCAACAGCACAAACTATAAAAATCTCATGGAAACCAAACAACTGTCCACTCACTGACCACTGGGATCAGGGATGAAATAAAGAAATTATAGACTGTCTAAAATTAAATGAAAATGAAGACACAGTATATGGATACTTATGAGTCACAATGAGTGCTAAGAGGGACATTCATAGCACTAATAAAGAAATAGGACAGATCTCATACTATAAACTAAGCATATCTGAAAGCTCTAGACAGAAGTAAGCAAAGACACCAAAGAGGGGTAGAAAGAAAGAAATAATCAAACTCAGGGCTGAAATCAATGAATTAGAAACAAAGAGAACAGGACAAAGAATCAACAGAATAAAGCACTGGTTCTTTGAGAAAACCAACAGGATAGATACATTCTTAGCCATACTAGTTAAAAGTCAGAGGGACAATATTCAAATTAACAAAATCAGAAATGACAATGGGGACATAACAAGAGATACCAAGGAAATCCAAAGAATCATTAGACCTTAATTGAAAAACAAAACAAAACAAAACAAAACAAAAAAACAAAAACAAAAAAAACAAAAAACACTGCACTCCACAAACTTGGAAAATCTAAAAGAACTGGGTGATTTTTATTGATACTTACCAAAGTTAAATAAAGATCAAGTAAACAAAAGTCTGCTAGCAAAAAAAAAAAAAAAAAAAAAAAAAAAGCCCAGGGTCAGAGGGTTTCAGAGAATTATATCAGACTTTCTTTTTTTTAAATTTAATCTTAACTATTTAACTTAATAAATTTAATTTATTTCAAAAATATCTCTCCAAAGCAACTCAAGGAGGGAAGAATTTTTTTGAACTCATACAATCAACTGTGGCAGGAAAAGCATGGCTACAGGGTATCCTTTGTAATCCCAAAGAAACCTTTTATTCTATTAGTTATTGGTTAGAGCATTTTACTACAGCAAGAGAAGTGTAACTAATACATGTCTCCCTACTTCTATGTGGTTACTGCATATCCATAAGACTTTCAAAGAAAAACTAACACCAATATCCCTATACTATTGCACAAAACAGAAATGGAAGAAAATTCCCAAACTCATTCTAGGAGTCCACTGTCAGCCAGATACATAAAACACACAAACACTCAATAAAGCAAGAGAATTATAATCAAATTTCCCCTGTGAACATTGATGCAAAAATACTCAAATACTTGCAAAGTGAATCCAAGAACACATTAAAAGCATCATCCACTTCAAGCAAGTAGGGCCTATCCCAGGGATCCAGGGATGGATCAATGTTCAAAACTCCAATGTAATCCACCATATAAACAAATAGAAACAAACCACATGGTTATCTCATGAGAGGGTGAAAAAGCCTTGACAAATCTAACACCTCTTCATGTTAAAAGACTTGCAGAGATTACGGACACAATAAAGGAAATATACAGCAAGCTGATAGAACACTAAATTAAATGGAGAGAAACTTAAAGCAATACCACTAAAATCAGAAACAAGAAAAAGCTGCTCAATCTCTGTATCTGTTAAATACAGTACTTGAAGTTTTTTCTAGAGCAATATGGAAACTAAGGGAGGCAAAAGAGGTACAAATAGAAAAGTAAGAATTCAAAACATAGCTATCCATAGATGGTATTACAGTATACATAAGTGACACCAAAAATTCTATCAGAGGACTCCTACAACTGGTAAACAATTTCAGAATAGTGGCTGGATACAAAATTAGTTTTAAAAAAGGCAATAATCCCCCTATATACAAATGATAAATGGACAGAGAAAAATTTAAGTAAACAACAACTTCTACAAGAGTCACGAATAATATAAAATATCCTGGTTTAAATCTAACCAAGGAAGCGAAAGACTGGTATGACAAGAACTTCAAATCTCTGAAGAAAGAAATTGAGGAAGATATCAGAAAATGAAAAGATATCCCATGCTTATGAATCAGTAGGATTAATATAGTAAAAATGGCCATCTTACCAAAAGGAATCTACAGATTCATTGCAATTCCAATAAGAATTCCAACACAATTATTTGCATACCTTGAAAGAACAATAATCAACTTCTTAAGGAGTAACAAAATACCTAGGATAGCTAAAGCAATCCTGCACCATAAAAGAACTCCTGGAAGTATCACCATCTCTGATTTCAGGCTGTCCTACAGAGCAATAGTAATAAAATATCAAATGGTATTAGTATAAAAAGGCCAGATTGAACATTGCAGTTTAAACAAAGACATGAAAATAAATCCACACACCTACAGATACTTGATTTTTGACAAAGAAGTCAAAACTATTAAATAGCAAAAGGAAATATCTCTTCAACAAATGGTGCTAGTCTGACCAGATGTCCGAATGTAGGAGAATGCATATGGATTCATATTTATGACCCTGCACAACACTAAAGTCCATCTTGATCAAAGACCTCAACATAAAACTGGATATACTATATCTGATTGAAGAGAAATAGAGGAATGGCACAGGAGAAAATTTGCTGACTAGAATACCAACAGCTCAGGCACTAAGATCAACAATTAATAAATGAGACCTCATGAATCTGAAAAGCTTCTATTAGACAAAACAGCAGTCTACATAATGAAAAAAATACCTTCATCAACCCTACATCCACAGAACTCAAGAAATTAGACACCACCAAACCAATTACCCACACTAAAAATTGGGGTACAGAGCTAAACAGAGAATTTTCATCAGAAAAACTTCTAATGACTGAGACGCACTTAAAGAAATGTTCAAAATCCTTAGTCATCAGGGAAGTGCAAATCAAAGCAACTCTGAGATTATATCTTACACATGTCAGAATGGCTAAGATAAAAAACTCAGTTGCAGCACAATTAAGGTTGTTAAGGTTGTTATGCGAAGGGAACAGTCCTCCATTCCTGTTAGGAAGTACAAACTATTATAACCACTTTTGATATCAATTTGACAGTTTCTCAAAAACTGGGAATAGTTCTAATTTAAAATCAAACTACACCACTCCTGCGAATATACCCAAAAGATGCTCCACCATACCATAAGGATACTTGCTCAACTATGTTCATTGCATACTTATTTGTAATAGCCAGAAAATAGTAACAACCTAATGTCCCTGAACTGAACAATGAATAAAGAAAATGTGATACATCTACAAAATGGAATATTACATAGCTATTAAAAACAAGGATATCATGAAATTTGCAAGCAAATGGATGGAACTAGAATATTTTATTCTGAGTGAGGTAAAGCAGACCCAGAAAGATAAACATAGTGTGTACTTACTTCTATGTGCATATTAGCCTTAAAGTAAAGAATAACCAACCATGTCACAATTCACAGACCCAGAGAATCTATGTGCCAAGATAGAACCAAGGGAGGATACTTGAATCTCATTGAGAAGGGGAAGTAAAACAGACATCAGAGGTGAATGGAGAGAGAAAATTGGGTGAGATACTTGATGTGGAGGGGAACAGGAGCAATCAATTTTGGGGAGGATGGAGGGTGAAAGAACTAGGAGAGAGAATAAGACTGGAATTGGTGAGGGTATGGCATCTCTGAAACAAGCTTGAAATCTAGGACAAATGAAACTCCCAAGAACCTATGAGGGTGACCCTAGTTAAGACTCCTAGCAATTGTGGATCTGGAACCTGAATCAGCCACCTCCTATAATCAGCTCAGACTTCTAATGTAGGGATGGAGACACCTACCTACCCATGAAACCTTCTACCTATAGTTTGTACTGCTTACAAGATATGCAGTGATCAAGATAGTGCAGAAATTGAGGGAATGGTCAATCAATGAATGGCCCAACTTGAGACCCATGCCATGAGAGAGACTATCCCCGACACTCTCAATGATACCCTGCTATGCTTGAATACAGAACCCTAGCATAACTGTCTTCTGAGAGACTGCACCCAGCAGCTGATTGAAATAGATGCAGAGACCCACATCCAAACATCAGGAGGAGCTCAGGAAGTCTTGTGGAAGAGCCATGGAAAGGATTGTTTGAGCTGGAGGTGTCAAGGACACCACAAGAAAATCTACAAAGTCGACTAACCTTGGCTTATAGTGTCTCAGAGACTAAAACTCAAACAAAAGATCAAGTATGGAATGGAACATGGCCCCCTACATATATGTAACAGATGTGCCTCTTGGTCTTCATGTTGGACACCCTAACCACTCAAGCAAAGGCTGGCTCTTGCTCTGTTGCCTGCCTTTGGATTTCTTTCCTCTAACTTAGCTGTCATAACTAGACTCAATAGGAAAAGATGTGCTTATTCTTACTGTAACTTGATATACCAAAGTAGATTGATATCCACAGGAAATCTCTTCTGTGAGGAAAAAGGGAGTGGAGTCGGGGAGGAGATGTAAAATGGAGAGACTGGGAGGAGAGAAGGGAGTGGAAGCTGTTATTGGGATGGAAAGTAAATTTTTTATTAAAAGATATTTTAAAAATAAAAATAAATAAAAAAACAGAAACCAAGCAACAAAACACCTAACAAACAAAGGCAATCCAGAAATTAGCATCTCGACCTATAATCATCCTAAACTCAGATGCCTAGATCCAATATAAAAAACACAATAATTACATAAGTGGTAAAATATCTCTAACAGAGCATGTTATTCTACCATAGTAGGCCCTGAATATTCCAACACAGCTGAAGCACAAGAAAAGTACCTTAAAACCAACTAAATGAAGATGATAGAGCTTCTTAGAGAGGAAATAAATAAATCTCTTAAGGAACACACAAACAAAAACTGGAGGAAATGAATACATGTTTTAAAGAAATCCAAGAAAACAAAAACAGACATTTGAAAGAAATCAATAAAATTGTTCAAGACCTGAAAATGCAAATACAACCAATAAAGAAAACACAAACAGGGAATTCTTGAAATGAAAACATTCTGAATTGGAACAGGAATTGCAGAAAAAAGCTTTACCAATCGAATTCAAGAGATGTAAGAGAGAAACTCATGATTGAAGATACGATAGAAGAAATAGATATATCGATCAAGGACAATGTTAAATCTAAAATACATTTGTCATAAAACATCCAGGACATCTTTGACACTATGGAAAGACAAAACCTAAAATTTATAAGATTAAAAGGATACAAATGCCAGTTCAACAACTAAAGGAAATATTTGCAACAATATCACAGAAGAAAACCTTCCTAACCTAAAGAGGACCTGCTTCTGAAGGTCCATGAACTATACAGAAAAGAAAGTCCCCTTCTCATGTACTAATCAAGACACAAAACATACAGTATAAAGAAGGAATATTAAAATCTTCTAGAGAAAATGGTTAAGTAACATATAAAGGCAGACCTATTACAACTACTTCTAACTTCTCAGTTGAAACTGTAAAGTCAAGAAGTACCTGGACAGATGTGCTGTAGACTCTAAGAGACCACAGATGTAAGCCCAGACTACTAAAGCCAGCAAAACTTACAACATCATAAGTGAAGGAAATAAGACATTCCATGATAAAGTCAAGTTTAAACTACATCTAACTATAGATCCAGTCCTAGAGAAGGTACTTGAAGGAAAGCTGCAAGCTAAGCAAGTTAACTATACCTATGAAAACATAGGAAATAAATAAGCTGACACCAGTAAAAACCAAAGAAGTTAAGTACAAAGACACACACCATCACCACCATCAACAAAATAACAGGAATCAACAATTGATTATTGTTATTTAGTCATTCATGTCTCTCAATATCAATGGTCTCAATTCACCAATAAAAAGATATGGACTAACATAATGGATGCAAAACAGAATTCATTCTTCTGCTATATCCAAGAAACACATCTTTATCTCAGAATAAAAGGAAGGAAAATATATTTGAAGCAAATGAAGTAAGAAGCAAGGTGATATTTGATATCCAACAAAATAGACTTCAAACCCAAACTAACCAAAAGAGACAAGGAAAGACACTACATACTTACTGAAGGAAAAACCCATCAAGACATTTCAATTCTTAACATCTATACCCCAAATACAAGGATACCCAAGTTTGTAAAAGAAACATGATGACAACTTAAATTATATATTGATGCATACATACTGATAGTGGGAGACATCAATACACCACTCTTATCAATGGACAGTCATCTAGACAAAGATTAAATATAAACAGTGGAATCAACTAAACAAGTGCATATGGGCTCACAGGAACTAAAGCAGCAAGCAGAGCATACACAAGTGTGCAACATGAGTGCAGTATCCAAGGAGGTTAAAAGAGGATGTCAGATCTTCTGGAGCTGGAGTTATAAATGGTTCTTAGTTGCCTCATGTAGTTCGTGGGAACTGAACACAGGACTTCTTCCAGAATGGTGTTTGTTCTTTACTGCTGAGCACTTTTCTAACCCCATCTATACATGTTTTAGCAGGTGATATTGAAAGTGTGTTTTGTGGTTCTACAGTGTGTGATTTCTGTTGAGATTAAGAGAACACAAATTAAATACTATACTTAGAGACCCTTACAGCAAAAAAGTCATTTTTCATAAGAAAATTGAAAGAACATAACATTTCATTAAAATTGATAATATTGATTTATTTAATTATATATATATATATATATATATATATATATATATATATATATTCTCTATAGCTGGAGCTTAGGAATATGACAAAAAGAAAAGGAAGAGTGAAGAGGAACATGAAAAACAAGAAAGAGGAGCAAGTGGGGAAGAGAAAGAGGGGCAAAGGGAAAGAGAGAAGAGATTAGATGTGTGTGTGTGTGTGTGAGAGAGAGAGAGAGAGAGAGAGAGAGAGAGAGAGAGAGAGAGAGAGAGAGCTAGCACATGAGCAGCTGGGGAATGAAGTGAAAGATAATTTGTAAACAATAAACCCTGCAGGTGTAACTTGAATAATCACTGAGCCTGTAAGCATTCATTCACTTATTCAACCACACAGAGTTAAATTGGAGTTCTCGCTGAGGCAATGTCAAGGTTTTCACAAAATCTGACATGTGAACCCATAAATTACAGGGGTTTAAATAAAAAAAATATAGACAGTGATTTGAGTGACAGCTTAGATATTTTTGAAAGGACAAAAGAATAACAGATTACTTTTTGGAGGCCTGTGATACTCTTGCTGGGTTTATAAGCTAAAATCCTATAACAATGTATCAGAGATGCAGTAAAAGATAATGCTTGTCAAAATTCACTTAGCCAAGAGCATCTGTAAGTTGGGCCATTGATTTTTTTTCTGTGACAGCAAAAAATAAAATAGCAGTAGAACAGTAGGCTAAACACTTGGCCAAAAGCCCAGCAGATCACACAGCTGCATTCAACCTAAGCATCAAGATCTCTGAATGTGTTGAGGGCCTGCTAGTCAACTTGTCATGTCATCTCTCTCTTTAAATACCACTCTCAGGAGGCTGCTAGTAGGTAGGTTGACTTTACCATCTCTTTGGAAATAGTGACCCTTCAAGACTTAGTACACCCTCATTGTGTTTGCTTGTGTTTGACAAAAACATGGCAAACTTGATTCCAAATATGACCCCTTTTTCTTAGCTAAGTCTGTTCCTTCATCTATTTCCTTCAGGATTTGGAGGCATGTAAAAAACTAAAAGATAATTATATGGAAAGCATACTTTTACCATGTAGCTTTACCCAAAGAATAGTAGTAGGTAATGGTCGTAGACTACTGGATTTTTTTTTTTTTTTTAAGATAACTTGGAACACTTCAAGTTTTTGAATTATGTGCAACTTATCAAAAAATACTTAATCTTATCACAATAAACTACTTTAATGAGATCTACAATTTAATATGAATATTAAATGTATTTAATATTTAATTAAATATTAAATACATTTATTATGAATATTAATATGATATTAATTATGTCTATTAATTTATTATGTCTATTTAATATGAATATTAAATGAACCATTGACATTAGATGGTTTATTTCTTTTATCTCTCTCAATTTGAAAGTGGGGAGCCATGTTATTAGTGAATCATACATTTTACCTTGCAAAAAATACCCTAAATAATGTAGTTTTCCCTAGCTTTATTTTTCTTTTCTTTCTTTATTTTTTTAAAATTTATTCTTTAATCTATTTTTACAGTTCAGACTTTATCCCTGTCCAAGTCTACCCTCTGACTTTTCTACATCCAAAACCTCCCCCAACCCTGTCTCCACGAGGATGTCCCCACCCCTAACCCCAAACTCATCAGACCTCCCCACTCCCTGGGGCCTCCAGTCTCTTGACGGTTAGATGCATCTTCTCTGACTGAGTTCAAAACCAGCAGACCTCTGGTTATGTGTAGGTGGCCTCATATACCCATATAGTATATATACTGCCTGGTTGGTGGCTCAGTGTCTGAGCAATCCCAGGGGTCCAGGTTAGTTGAGACTGCTGGTCTTCCTCTAGGGTCTCTGTCCCCCTCAGCTTCTTCCAGCCTTTTTCTAATTCAGTCACAGGGGTCACCAGCTTCTGTCCATTGGGTGGGTGTAAATATCTCCATCTGCTTGTTGAGCCTTTCAGAGGGCAGTCATGACAGACCCATGTAATCACACCATAGCATCAGTAATAGGCCTTGGGGCCTCCCCCTGAGTTGGATCCCAATTTGGACCTGTCACTGGACCTCCCTTTACCTCTTCTCCATGTTAGTCCCTGAAATTCTTTCAGACAGAAACAATTCTGGGTCAGAGTTTGGTTTTTTTTGGGGGGGGGACATGACTGAAGCCCTGAGGGCCAGCAGAAAGAATGGAAGCAGGGAACCTCAGGAGGTAGGTGGGGGCACCCTCTAGAATGAACTAGAGACCTAGGAGGTGAGAAACTCTCAGGTCTTAAAGAGAGGAACCTTAGATGAAATGACCTACAGTGGGCAGAGGGAACTTGTAGAGACAATCTCCAATAGAAAGAACACCAAGTGGAAGGATGGGGTTGCAAATGTTCAAAAACTCTGAACATTGGATTTTTTAATAATTGGCACCCATGAACTTCCACTATAGTCTGCTTTGCAATAATTACTTATGACTTACACAAAATAGTTGTTTCTTTTTAAGTACATAAAGCTGCTACTAATAACATGCCGTGGTTGTGGTGAAAGCACATGCATCTCTCTCAGCCTTATGACAAGTTCTGCAGAGTGGAGTGGCGTAGCTGATTTAGTACTTTATATAAGATGAATGTTGCACCATATTCCTGGAGTAGCATCAGTTCATGTTCCTTTTTATATCCACCAGTAAGAATTATCTCTCTCAATGTAAAAGATTTTGGATGTGGAAGGTCAATCATGTTTACCTTTTTCTTGATTAGACTTCACTAAGTATCCAGGAGCAGCTGACAACAAATTCATTTTGAGTGTTTTCTCCATTTTTTTTCTCTCTCTAGCCTGGGACATTGCTTGGTCTGCATGTAGAAAGAGAGAGAGAGAAAAAAGAAACAATAGTTAGACATGGGCAAGTATTTTTACTGTTTATTGGCCACACTTTTTCACAAGTTAGTGGTTAGACTCTCCTGACTCCCAAACTTTTACTAAATTAATACTACATTGTGATTAGGAATGATCATAATGATGGTTTGCTATTCCATATTCCAAACTTCTGAGTATTGCTATGCTTGATAAGTCATTCAATGGATCATATTTGAAAACATGGGGAATTGACAATATTCCATTCAAAGACAGTAATGTATAAAAGATCCCTTTTTTTGCCCCACATTTTTTATTGGATATTTTCTTTATTTACATTTTAAATGTTATCCCCTTTCCCAGTTCACCCCCACACCCAGAAACCCTGTATCCCATCCCTGTCTAGTTTCTTGAGCCTTCACCGGACCAGGGCTTCTCCTCCCACTGATGCCAGATAAGGCCATCCTCTGCTACATATGTGGCTGAAGCCATGGTTACTCCATGGTTGGTGGCTTAGTCCCAAGAGCTCTGGGGAGTCTGGTTGGTTGATATTGTTGCTCTTCCTACACAATTGCAAACCTATATAAAGTGTTTCTTTAGGGTATGCCAATAGTCTTCAGAGATTTCATGACCTGTCACTATATCCCCAGCTATATCATGAGATAAGTTCCATTTTCTCCCTTTTTCAGGGGATGTAGGATGGCTTTTATCACAAGACACACACACGCACATGCACGCACACACACGTGCACATGCACATGCGTGTGCATATGTGCACACACCCAGCACACCTTTCATGTTGTCATCTAATGCTAAGTAGGGCAATGGGAGTGCTCATGTTTTAGGCATTGGCTCTCAGTTAACACAGTCTGAAAGAGAAAATGTCAAAGATCACTTCCTGTTGGAATGGCCATGATGCACAAACAAAATATTACTTTCATTAAATTCTAAGATATGTCTACATATTTTTTTTTTCATGCAAAAAACTGAAAAGTATATCCAGAGCATTTCTTTGCTCTTTGATGCTTTATTTTATTGGGTTTTGCTTTTGAGACAGATTGTTGCTATGTAGCCTGGACTGATTTTGAATTTGCAAACTCCTTCCTCAGCATAAGGATTGCAGTTGGAGTTACTACATCACTGTATATATAACATTTACTGTACATGGCTAAACACTGAACAAAGTTGGTCTTAAGCATAAACACTGTTTTTCACCTTACCAGCAAACCCTGTCTTCTTTTTCGTTCAATAGTAATTGCATTTAGAATATCAATGACTTGGCCCTAGCTGTGTATGTCCAGATCAGTATGTGGCAACAGCCACTGAATATTAAGCTAGGTGGATATGTCTCTTTAAAGGGAATAATTTACATACATTTCCAGTTTCAATATGTGAATTTACACAAATCAAGAAGAGAAGGGTGGGAAAATATATTTATCAGAAGGCAAGCTACATATTTCAAAATTTCAAAATTTGTTTTGAAATTATTGACAATATCTACAAAAAATTCCCCATGCTTTATAATCAAAATTGTACTGGTTGGAAAAATATGTGAGCTAATGTTTTTAAATGATCAGTGCATGATCATAAGAATTCTATCATGAGTTAAAGCTATATTCCACCTGCAAAATTGAGGAGTGGACACACTTGTTTCCCAAGAATGATTGATTTGACATTGTTGTGCTTAACTTAAAGTTAAGAAGTTCATGATTATCTAAAATGTTCTTTAAATGTGCATTCCCTTGTACACATCCATCTTCTCAATATAAGGTTGACTGGATATTCTTCTCATAGCAGAAAGCTCACAGCACACTAGATACAAAACATACATGAAAGTCAATCTACTTTCTGTTAGGTAGTACAAATTAATTTACAAGTTAATTAAATGTCAGTCCTATCCCTAGGTACTTATTTTTTTCAGAAAATTATGAAAATGGAAATGAAAATGGAAAACACTGTTCTAAAGTACAACAGATACATGTTATTCATATTAATGATTAATATGATTAACACACAATTATTTTCAGTAAGTGCATGGCAATTTAAATTAAATTTTATTATTCACTAATTTTCAATTAATTAAGCCTATATAAATATAAGTTTTCTAGGGCATTTAATAAAGAAATTTTAATGGTATACAATTTGAGAAATACCATGCTACTTTTAGGCATATTATTAAAGTTTGAAAACATTACCTTATCTTTTTCTTATGAGTATGCAGCCATTAAAATACAAAAGTAGGAACGCATATTTTCTACTTACTGCTACATTCTTATCTAATATGTGAGGATTGATGATCATAAAGATTTAGAAATTTGTCAAAAGTGTTCAAAGATTCAAGCAGTCTTCAGATTGGCTCATTTTTCCTCAAAATTAGAGAATAATGATTGTTTCAAGACATCATAGGTTTTACTGGCTACTGCGATATCAATTGACATGTTATATTGTGAACATTAATTCAGTTGTCAAAAAGGCTTATATATATTCATATCTTTGTACTAGGTCATCTTGGTTGTAAGATTCAAGTATGCTACAAATACAATTTTGAACTAAAAGGTAACAGAAGTAAATCTAATAAAACTAACAACCACAGTGTTGCTCACAACATTATCTTGAAAACGAAGACACTGGGAATACATCTAAATACAAGCTGGGGATTAGAGAAATGGCTTAGTTCCTGAGATAACTTGCTATACTTCCAGAAAACCTGAGTTCCATTCCCATTAGTTCCTGTATCTTGAGTTCAGGTGATGTAACACACACTTCTGACCCTTTTCTCTCTCTCTCTCTCTCTCTCTCTCTCTCTCTCTCTCTCTCACAAACACACACACAAACACACACACACACACACACACACACAAACAAACACACACACACATCACATACCACACACATACCAGACATAAAATAAACATAAATCTTTTTAAAATGACAAACAATTTGCTATATAAGGATAGTGGCATTTGTGTTTGCCATCAGAAAAAATTTACCTACAAAACATATATTTATAAAATAACCCTACATTATTTATAAAATTACATTATTATTTGTAAAACTTATAAAGGCAGTCATGGTTAAACAATAAAATTGAAAATGCTAATTTTAAAAACCAAAACCACATAAAAAACATTATATATTAAACTCAGAAAATTTTGAAGAAAAATGTCAACTGGACAATTTTAAGGAAAACGGGAGCAAAGAAATGAAACAGGAGCTTTGATTAATGTATGATGGCAGTGATGAAGGACTGAAACTTAGAAATAGTTCTGCCTGATGGCCCAGATATACCACTCCTGGGCATATACCCAAAGATGCCCCGCCATACCCAAGGACACATGCTCCACTATGTCCATTGTAGCTTTATTCATAACAGCCAGAAACTGGAAACAATCCAGATGCCCATCTACCAATGCATACAATAAATGTGGTACATCTACACAATGTAATACTATTTAGCTATTTAAACAAGGACATCATAAATTTTGCAAGCAAATGGACAGAACTAGAAAATATCTTCCCAAGAGGGGTAACCCAGTCCCAAAAGGAATATTCATGAGATGTATAATCATTGATAGTGGATATTAGTCAAATTATTCAGAATATCTATGATTTAACCCACAGACCTAACAAAGTTAAACAAGAAAAAAGGCCCAAGTATGGATGCTTCAATCTCACTTAAAAGGGTGAACAAATTAGTCATGGGAGGCAGAGAAAGGGAAAGACCTGGGTTGATGAGGGGAGGGTTTGGGAAATAGGATAGAAAGATCAGTCATTGGGGAGAGAGAGCTGAGAGTCTAAAAGGGCCAGTAGAATGAATGGAAATATGCAGCTGCCAGGGGTTGGGGTTGGGGCAATTCTATAGGAAGTCCCAGAGACCTAGGAAGAGGGAGGCTCCCAGGAATCAATGCAGGTGACCTCAGCAGAAATGCCCAACAGATGGGATATGGAACCTGAAGAAACCACCTCCAGAAGTCAGGCAGAATCCTCAGTGGAGGAATGAGGACACCAACCCACCTACAAAACTTTTGACCCAAAATTGATCCTGTCTAAAATAAATGCAGGAACAAAGATGCAGCAGAGACTGAAGGAATGACTGACCAGTGACTGAATCATTTTGAATCCCTTTCCCTTAGGTCTACCCAGCAGCTAACCGAAACATATTCAGATATCCACAGCCAAACACTGGGTAGAGGTTGGAAATTCTTATGGAAATGTTGGGTGAAGGATTGAAACCCCTGAAGGGGATGAGAACTCCATAGGAAAACTAACAGAACACCATTAGGAGCTCTCAGGGTGTATTTCTTATACCCAGTAATGGACTGCAGTGTGCATAGCTTGGACAATTCGTGAATGTTAGGAAGAGATGTAGAATATTTTGTCAGCAAAGAGATAGATTTTGATTCATTATTCTTATAATGACCCAGTAAATGGTAGACTATGATTATTGTCCATAAAATATGTAAACTCTTTCACTCAACTTAAAACTAAATAATCATTTTGCATAGAGAAAAGAAGTAATACTCTGAAAGTGGCTTATAAAGAGCTTCTAAGAGCAGCTATTTCTTTTACATAGATGCTATTATTAAAACTGGTCCCAGACTGGAGAACAGGAATCTCATATTCTAAGTGATTACCACACCACAGAAATGATAGATACCGTTTGGTAGAATCAAGTAGTTATGAAGAAAAAGGCTTGACATTTAGTTTAAGATGTGTCTGTGTTCCCTAGCCAATATGCCTTGCACATAATCAAACAATGCTTTGTGCACTAGCCTGTTTTGTGACAGAAATTATTTTTCAGTTTGGTCATTTGTTTTCTCTTATTAGTGGAGATAGTGCTAGGGGTGAATTATGAATGTTGTTCCCTGGATTTTGTGTCTCGTTTCTTTTGAAATGCATGTATCCCCACAACAAATAAGTGAGAAATCCAATACAGTTCCTTTCTGTAAGGGATTGTTTAGGGGATTTGATGGATTTTCTGGTAAGTCTAAGGAAACTACCCTTTGAGAGGGTCTCCCTTGCATTTTTCTTTACCCAGATTCTATCTGATTTCATCCCTAAGTCCTGCTAAGTTGTCATCATTGTAACATGATCTATCTATGACAGGATAAGACCTGAAGGGATGTAATGCCACAGAGTTATTTACTAGCTGGATACTCATGATGCCTAGAAGTGGCTCAGAAGTGAGGACAAGGGATTTAGGTAAGAAAATGGAAGGATAGTGCTCAAATACAAATTCTGTAAGTGCCAATGCTGTAAGAAATGGGTATTGCACCAGCGCTACCCCTTAGATACCCCTAAGTTCTCAGATTGAAACTTTAACTGTAAGCTCTGGTATTCTGATCTAATTTTAAATCATTCTGAAATAATTCTAAGACTTCTAATCTGATCAAACTACCAACCTAGAGACCTAGCCTTGAATACTCACTGATGCACAGACCTGCCCATGGTGGTGGTTGTGGCTCCGGGGTACTGTTGTTGTACAGAATCCAGGAATCACAGAGCTGCTGCTGTAGCAACAAAAATCAATAGTAATGCACAGGTGCCAGAGTTGTTGTGAGATCTCATAGCTGATTAAGAATCTTGCTCCCATCATAGATGCTGAAGGCATAGCTGGAGGTTGAGAGAAAAGTTTCTATTTCATCTTCTACCTCCCTACCAAGTCCTACCATGGAAAGGACCTGAGGAATATACTTAAACATTTCTACTTTCCTGAAATTCAGAAATCACAAAAGTACACAACAGACACCTAAGATGGCAAACTAACTAATAATCATTACAAATCCTATAAAAGTTTGATTGAATTTCTTGTACTGTTGGTAACATTTCAAGTCACTACTACTTTTTAATATAGCATTCTGAGGCCTGGTCTCCCATTCCAAGTGCCAAATAAAATAAAAGATACTACCTTAAATTTCAATGTCAGAGAAATAATCAATTTTTAAAGAAAAAACACTAATAAAGTATATCATGTGAAACAAATGTGCATATCAAATGTGCAGGCATCCAAAGTCCAAGCAGTATATATGACATATTTACTAAGTTATATTTTGTTGCTTCTCAGGAATTCAAATTGTAACTGGACATTCTGTAGTTTGGTTTTCTAACACTGTTGATGATATTCCATAGAGGTTTGTGAATATTGAAAAGGATAATGATTCCCCCATATATTCACAATAACATCTTACCACAAATTTCAACTTCCTCCATAGATTTTGCTAAAGACACTAGAATCTAACTCACTAAGTACTTATGCGTGCCAGGTACTGTGATCTAACACCATGACAAATGGTGAATACTATAATACTCTATCCTGTAATTCATGATTAACATGTTTATTTCTTTATCTCTCAGAATGTTGGAGGACAGTAGATCTTAATCAAACCATTCCCTTGAACTATGAAGAGAGGCATGGTCCATGCCATACTCAGTCATGGGGTTTAAGAACCACCCACCTACACTGACAAATAACACAAAGGCACAAGCTCCCTCATTGCCACAAACAGGGATTTCTGAAAGGATATCTTAGTAGCAAAATTGCTTCAAATTGTTTGGGGCCATTGTTATTAGGGTTTGCAAAGTCAGCCTCTTTGCTGAACCATACTCCCATGGACCCCCTACCAGTATATTATGTGCATGAAATTTCAACACCAGTTTTCTTAAAATCCCATTTGCAAATGGGATTATTATAATCAGTAACTGTTCTTTGGTGTCAAAATGATCTATTTGGGCTACAAAACAAAACATCTTTAATTTAGAATCTAGTTTTTTTCTCTCCTCTTCGTTTTCTTGGCTCCGAGCAGGAGCATGGTGCACAAGTATTGAATGATTTACTGGATAAGTAACTGGGTAACCAAATGATCAGTAAATATGAGACAGTCACATAACAAGGGCTCAACATTATCTCCATTTGGCTGGACGAATACTTTGCAAATTGAGGAATTTTCATTAAGTAAAGCATATATATATATATATATATATATATATATATATATATATATTACTTTTCAACTCACAAAATATCTTCATCTCAGATGAAAAAAAGCACCTCTTTAGGGCACTAATTTAAATTTGTTTCTATAGAACTTATACTATATATGTTCAAGTATAAGAAAAACAAGAAACCACTGTGAAGGGATAGAGAATAATCAATACATGCTGCAGACTCTCCTGTTATTCTTAATATTCCAGTATCTTGCTACAACACATCTGGTTAGATCTGGAACACTCTGAGACTTTATGGGATGGCTCTTGATAGAAATTGTTGTTAAGTAGATATTCTATTAGAATCACAGATGCTAATCCCCAGGAAAAGCCAGGAATTTTGTCTTTTCTTTTTTTTTTTTCTTTTTTTTTTAATTTTCATATTTTATTTACATTTCAAATGTTTCCCCCTTTCCAGATCTCCCCTTTGGAACCTCCCCATTCCCTCCGCCCTCCCCCTGCCTCTATGGGGATATTCTCCAACCCACCTCCCCACCCCACCCCCCACCCACTCCTGTCTTCCCTCCTTGACATTCTCCTATACTGGGGGATATAACACCCTCAGGCCCAAGGGCCTCTCCTCCCCCTGATGGGTAACAAGACCCTCCTCTGCAGTCTATGTGGCCAGCACTATGGGTCCCTCCATGTGTATTCTTTAGTTGGTGGATCAGTCTCCAGAAATATGAGAGGTCAGGCCAGTTGCCAGTGTTGCTACCTCCCTGGGGCTGCACACTCCCTCAGCTCTTTCAGTCCTTTCTCAAAGCCCTCCATCTGGGACCTCATACTCAGTACTACTGTTCCTGCAAAGTGACTCTTGGGTATTTCAAACTTTTAGGCTAATAACCACTTAACAGTGAGTACATACCATGTTCATTCTTTTGTGACTGCGTTACCTGGCTCAGAATGATGTTATGTCTTTTCATCATGTCCTTTAAATCTACTCTACACTATACAATTTTGATAAAGATATCTTTATCTCAGCAATGTCTTTGAGATTCATTCGTGTATCAACAGCTTGTTTTCCTTGCTGTTTAGAACTTGGTTATATAAGTGGACTACAGATAATTTATAAATTCACCCATTAAAATACATTCAAGATGTTTATGGCTTTGGTGGATATAAAAGACTAGAATACATTATATGAGACCACGAATTTTATTCATCTGGAGCAGAGTTGATGAACTATAATTGTCAGTCACAGAGAGTGGAGTAATGCTAAGAAGAAGCACTCGGCTTTCCAAAGTAATTTATCATTTCTGTGTTCCCAGCAGTGATGTAAAATACTTCCAGTTTTTTGTCCTTTTAGATGTTCACCCAGATGTCCAGTTTCTGGACATTTTTGCAAGCCACTGATATTGTAACTTTAGAATCTTAATGTTTTCATTCTGTTTTCATGCTCACACACACAGTCCCTATTGGCTCTTGAGTGAAGCATATTTTGCCATACTGGTTTGCGTTCCTGAATCTGACCAATTAATGTAGTTGTTTAAATAGTTCTAATTTTCTAAGCAGTGTCTTGAATTCCAAATACTTTGATCTTACTGAAGCTTAATTTATCAAAGTTCTACTTCACAAATCATAAATTGTTAGAACTGCATGTTTAATTTCCAAGTTTTAAAGGATTTTCAGCTCTTTGTATTACCGATTTTATTTTTTTCTCCATTATGATAACCATACATTTGTGATTTCAGTGCCTCCACCCTTGCTCTGTTGTGTTATCTGACATGGTACCTTCTATTTTGGTAAATGTTGTTTGTGCCTTCATGGAATCTATCTTTTACTATTATATGATGAAAAGGAATCCATGTTCATTAGATCTGGTTGTTTGATAGTGTTGTTTTTTTCTCTGCACTCAGTGATTCTCTGTCTGGGAGCTCTAATCATTATTAAGGCAGACATGCAAGGCCTGTCTCTAGTGGTATAATTCCAATCATTCCTTTCAGGACTGCCAGTTGTTCACTGATGCTTCAAGACGGTGTTAGCATCATTACAGTATCAAGAGGCTCTGCCTGTAGGAGCACTGTATGTTCTCAGAGAACTTTTTCTTTCATCTTCATGTAACACTGATCTTTTCACTGGTTGTATTTCTCCCTGAAATCTACATTGCCTGGTGTTAATAGAAACCCTGTGTTTCTTGTTTGTGGTGCTTGCATCCTTTTACACCTTTTTTTCATATTTTTGACTACATCTGCAGTTATATTAAACAAGATTTCTCAGGGGTGGCATGACCCTGTGTATTACATCTTTGATTTTCTTTGATTTTTTTTTTTAAATTTACTTCTAATATTGCCCATGTTTTAATAGGAATGCTTAGTTATTTATATTCAATGTAGGCCTCTAAAGGTTCAGATTTGTGCCTACAATTTTAATATTTACTTTCTATATATCTTTTCCAGTTTTTATTACAGACTATATCCTTTTCTGCTCTCATTTTAATAAATATTTTCAGTCCATTTTAGTATATCTAGCTACAATGTTATTGAACTTTTGAGTTAATTTGAGTAGGAGTTCTAGGGTTCTCATTTTATATTTAAATTTTCAATTTACTTAAAATAAATATTTTATTATTTCAAATAAAATTCTCAGCAGTTCAGCTAGTAATATGGCTCAATGGGTAAGGACACTTGTTTCCTAAAGTGTCAACCTGAATCACATGATAGAAGAGAACTGTTTAGCATGGATTGTCCTCTGACATTCACAAGCACACCACGGCAAACACATGACCACATACATAAATAAACATATACACAAATTGATTAATTACTTAATGTAATTTTAGTAGCAGAGACTTACTTCCTAAAGCCCATAGAAAACATCAAAACAGTTACAAAGTATAGACTTTTAATCTTAGCATACAGAACTCTGGAGATCAGTCCATCTCTCTGGAGATCAGTCTTTCTTTTTCTGTCTTCTTCTAATTGCATGGTTTAAACTAAGATGCCTTAAACAGGAAGTGAAGAAAAATGTACACGACAATGTTTAGAGATACAGAAAATAAGCAAGAGCCCAATGCACTGATTTTGATGTTTGTCAATGGAGAAGACAGTGAAGAATATAAATATATATCTTGTAGTGATAACAGAAGATACTTTAACCTAAAGACATAACACTGAATATTTTCTAAGATGCAGTTAAATAAAATGCTGGGGAAACAGCATAAAGGAAAAGGGGACATGGTAGCACCTAAACTATACATTCATAAAATAGAATCATGGAAATGGAAAAGTCATGGTAAAAATCAATAGATAATTGTGGAAATGTATCAGAAAAAGCTTTCAGAAACTACAATTTGAGTTTTAGGGGTACAGGAGAAAGTAGAAAAATGGAATGGAATATAATGTCTAAACAAGATGAAGACTTTCTCCTTGGATACATGGTTTGGTTCCCTCAAAACCAACACTTTCAGAACCACTGCAGCCCTGCCCATCTGGCTTAATCTAAATTTCCCCACACAATGATATCTTCTTTTTTGCCATAGTCCTGTTTCCTCGTCCTCCTGAAACTGCATAGCCTTTCAATTTGGGAGAGTTTTAGGTATCCCTACTCTTAAAAGGGATCCCTTGAGTGACAGCATTAGAGAGACTAAGAAACATGAAAGAGGACATTAATTAAAATTACAAAAGAAAAGATGAGAGAGAGAGAGAGAGAGAGAGAGAGAGAGAGAGAGAGAGAGGAGAAACAGAGGGAAAGGGAAAAAAGAAGGGAAGAAAGAAGGAAGAGAGAAAAGGAGGAAGGAGGAAGACTGAAAGCAATATTAGGAGTATGAAAAAAATTAAGGAGTATTCAAACAATACTAGTGGAAATAAAGAGATTTACCTGATATACATGGAAATAATGTTCACTACGAATCCACAATCTTGTAAAATTACTGAACACTAAAATATATTATTGCTTACAATGAGTACATTGGGGTTCAGCTAGAACCACAGCATTTTGGGAGTTTATGGGAAACAAGTACACTGATCTCTTTGAATTTGTTTGTTTATTGGTCGGTCTGTTGATTTGTTTGATTTTGTATCATGGTGGTGGCTAGAAACTACTCTTAAGATATTATTTACTTTTGCACAAATCAACACATACATTATGACCTCATTTCCTTTCCACTTCTCCTTCCCTCACTTCCTTCCTTCAAAGGTCATGGATTGATTGGTAATCTATTGAAATTCAAATGCTGAAGTCTTCCTTCATCATACATACTTGCTAAGAAGTTTTATTCATAATAAATTAGAACAAAATATAGTCCTACTTTGTAACATGATTGAAGTAGGGTTTTCTCTTGTATTGTTTTAATTTTAAAAATAGTTTTATCAATTTACTTTATTTTGAGACAGTCTCATATTTCTCAGGGTGATCTCAAATTCAAGGATGACCTGAAACTTCTGCCTAATTCCACATCCAGAGTGTTGAGAATACAGGCCTATCAGTCTTGCCAAACTCATGTGATGTGGGGATCAAACCCAGGGCATCTTCCACTTTAGGCAAACACTCAACCATCTGTTGGTTTTGAGGCAGAAACACATACTGTAGCATAATCATTATGCTATTTATTTATTCATTTATTCATTTATTTATTTATTTATTTTTAATAACCATGTAGGATTCAAACAAGTAAGGACAGTATCTTCATAAGAAGAGAGTTACAATAATGACCAGAATATATAGAAGCAAGAAGAAAGACAATCCCAATAGTCTAAGGACAAAACCCTCAAAAGAGAACAGCTATGTTGACTTCTTCTTCTTCTTCTTCTTCTTCTTCTTCTTCTTCTTCTTCTTCTTCTTCTTCTTCTTCTTCTTCTT